>JAEMWC010002300.1:22500-42644 GCA_016490735.1 Pachyseris speciosa | reverse complement strand
ATTTTCTTTGTTAAGCCATTGACTACCGCAGGTTTTACATTTTCGGAGTGATTTTCCACCTATAAACGATGAATAGCAATTCGTGACTCTTTATTTGAACTACCAGGGAAAAGTGGTGCTGTCCTAAGCCACTGGAGGCTCAAGGTTTCTGAAAACGTCATTTTGACGTAGCTATTTTTTATCCGTGAAGCGACAACAATGCCCAAGTTCGGTTTGCTTGCGATTTCTGCTAAATTTACAGCCATTTTTCATCTTTAGCGGCTGCCTGATGAGCATCATTAAGCGTGACGGTAGCTAAGAGTCCACTTTCTCAAAGAATCGAGCAAGGTGATGTACTTTGTTGTTGAATTTGGCTTGTTACTCGACGAACTGGGAATTTGGCCGGTGAACACTTAGTACCTTTGGGACTCGACTATGATGAATTTCTCGACCTACCGCCACATATTTTGGAATTTCTGTGTACTGAAGATGACTACGAGCAGGAAATTTTGCGGTAGGTCGGAGTGGCTGTAGACTTAGTTATATGTGAAAGAATTGGGGAAGGAACGGGCGCTGTCCAAAATTCTCGTTAGTTCCCAGCATGCAATGCGCTCAAGATGTTGAAAATGTCGGGAAGCCCGAATGCACTGGAACAAAAGGCTGTATCTACGCTCGGGAGAAGAATATGAAAAAAAAAGTCATTTCTAAGCTAGAAAAAGGACTGAATTTTGTTATGATGGTTGAATTTTGGTTTTTGGACGATGATTTCCCTAAAAAACATGAAGGCAAAAAGGGGCATTTTTGTTTTTCTCTTGGACGTTAAAAACGGCCAGTTTCGTTCTTGTCCAAACTCAAAAGGCCATATTTGGTAAAAATCGCTACGTTTCTTGCATTTATTGGATATCCAAATTTAAAGGGCATTCCATTTCGTGCTCACAACTAACAGTTAAGGCAATATTCGTGCGATTGAGAAAGTTGCAATGTTTTGAAGCATGGGAGTTTTTTACGGCGGTTTTGGCCGGCACGGGTGCCAATGGTTAAATAAACAAAAATTTTTTTGATGTGATATTTTTTATTGCTCAACCACTTTAAACAAAAGCCTTGAGGCTAGTAACATATCAACGCTATTTTATTTGAAAACAACCATATGCTGCAAGATCTGGGGGGGAGGGTACCACTTTCTGGCCAGTATTTAGCTTCAAGTTAAATGCATGAAGCCAACTTGAGGGGGTGGTGATTTTAAAAACTAGACAATGGAGGTTGAGTTGGAGCACTAGTGACAGTCAGAAGTCGATGATCATCTCATCTAGGGTAATTGAGTTTGATACTGTGGCTTGTCACGTGACCTAGCCAACTACAAACCCAGGAGGTAACGTGAAATGTAAGCCTGGCCCTGCAAAGTTACCCACCCCCCTAGAAAGTTTTAACTGCAGAATCTTAACTCTGACCCTGGAATTTAAACTACCACCAACCATGACTTTCAACTGGATACGACGAGACCTGAGCTCGCGTGATCTCTATTTTTCTTGTTAAGCCATTGACTACCGCAGGTTTTTACATTTTCGGAGTGATTTTCCACCTATAAACGATGAATAGCAATTCGTGACTCTTTATTTGAACTACCAGGGAAAAGTGGTGCTGTCCTAAGCCGCTGGAGGCTCAAGGTTTCTGAAAACGTCATTTTGACGTAGCTATTTTTTATCCGTGAAGCGACACAATGGCCCAAGTTCGGTTTGCTTGCGATTTCTGCTAAATTTACAGCCATTTTTCATCTTTAGCGGCTACCTGATGAGCATCATTAAGCGTGACGGTAGCTAAGAGTCCACTTTCTCAAAGAATCGAGCAAGGTGATGTACTTTGTTGTTGGATTTGGCTTGTTACTCGACGAACTGGGAATTTGGCCGGTCGAACACTTAGTACCTTTGGGACTCGACTATTGATGAATTTCTCGACCTACCGCCACATATTTTGGAATTTCTGTGTACTGAAGATGACTACGAGCAGGAAATTTTGGCGGTAGGTCGGAGTGGCTGTAGAGTTAGTTTATATGTGAAAGAATTGGGGGAAGGAACGGGCGCTGTCCAAAATTCGCGTTAGTTCCAGCATGCAATGCGCTCAAGATGTTGAAAATGTCGGGAAGGCCCGAATGCACTGGAACAAAAGGCTGTATCTACGCTCGGGAGAAGAATATGAACAAAGAAAGTCATTTCTAAGCTAGAAAAGGGACTGAATTTTGTTATGATGGTTGAATTTTGGTTTTTGGACGATGATTTGCCTAAAAAACGTGAAGGCAAAAAGGGGCATTTTTGTTGTTTCTCTTGGACGTTAAAAACGGCCAGTTTCGTTCTTGTCCAAACTCAAAAGGCCATATTTGGTAAAAATCGCTACGTTTCTTGCATTTATTGGATATCCAAATTTAAAGGGCATTCCATTTCGTGCTCACAACTAACAGTTAAGGCAATATTCGTGCGATTGAGAAAGTTGCAATGTTTTGAAGCATGGGAGTTTTTTACGGCCGGTTTTGGTCGGCACGGGTGCCAATGGGTTAAATAAAACATAATTTTTTTTGATGTTGATATTTTTTATTGCTCAACCACTTAAACAAAAGCCTTTGAGGCTAGTAACATATCAACGCTATTTTATTTGAAAACAACCATATGCTGCAAGATCTGGGGGGGAGGGTACCACTTTCTGGCCAGTATTTAGCTTCAAGGTTAAAGTTGCATGAAGCCAACTTGAGGGGGTGGTGATTTTAAAAACTAGACAATGGAGGTTGAGTTGGAGCCACTAGTGACAGTCAGAAGTCGATGATCATCTCATCTAGGTAATTGAGTTTGATACTGTGGCTTGTCACGTGACCTAGCCAACTACAAACCCAGGAGGTAACGTGAATGGCCTGCCCTGTTAGTTACCCACCACCCCTAGAAACTGTTTTAACTGCAGAATCTTAACTCTGACCCTGGATTTAAACTACCACCAACCATGACTTTCACTGGATAGTGTTAAAAAGGACCGTCGCGTGACCTCTATTTTTCTTTGTTAAGCCATTGACTACCGCAGGTTTTTACATTTTCGGAGTGATTTTCCACCTATAAACGATGAATAGCAATTCGTGACTCTTTATTTGAACTACCAGGGAAAAGTGGTGCTGTCCTCGCTGGAGGCTCAAGGTTTCTGAAAACGTCATTTTGACGTAGCTATTTTTTATCCGTGAAGCGACAACAATGGCCCAAGTTCGGTTTGCTTGCGATTTCTGCTAAATTTACAGCCATTTTTCATCTTTAGCGGCTGCCTGATGAGCATCATTAAGCGTGACGGTAGCTAAGAGTCCACTTTCTCAAAGAATCGAGCAAGGTGATGTACTTTGTTGTTGAATTTGGCTTGTTACTCGACGAACTGGGAATTTGGCCGGTCGAACACTTAGTACCTTTGGGACTCGACTATTGATGAATTTCTGGACCTACCGCCACTTAGTTTGGAATTTCTGTGTACTGAAGATGACTACGAGCAGGAAATTTTGGCGGTAGGTCGGAGTGGCTGTAGACTTAGTTTATATGTGAAAGAATTGGGGGAAGGAACGGGCGCTGTCCAAAATTCTCGTTAGTTCCCAGCATGCAATGCGCTCAAGATGTTGAAAATGTCGGGAAGGCCCGAATGCACTGGAACAAAAGGCTGTATCTACGCTCGGGAGAAGAATATGAACAAAGAAAGTCATTTCTAAGCTAGAAAAAGGACTGAATTTTGTTATGATGGTTGAATTTTGGTTTTTGGACGATGATTTGCCTAAAAAACGTGAAGGCAAAAAGGGGCATTTTTGTTGTTTCTCTTGGACGTTAAAAACGGCCAGTTTCGTTCTTGTCCAAACTCAAAAGGCCATATTTGGTAAAAAATCGCTACGTTTCTTGCATTTATTGGATATCCAAATTTAAAGGGCATTCCATTTCGTGCTCACAACTAACAGTTAAGGCAATATTCGTGCGATTGAGAAAGTTGCAATGTTTTGAAGCATGGGAGTTTTTTACGGCCGGTTTTGGCCGGCACGGGTGCCAATGGGTTAAATAAAACATAATTTTTTTTTGATGTTGCTATTTTTTATTGCTCACCCACTTAAACAAAAGCCTTTGAGGCTAGTAACATATCAACGCTATTTTATTTGAAAACAATTATATGCTGCAAGATCTGGGGGGAGGGTACCACTTTCTGGCCAGTATTTAGCTTCAAGGTTAAAGTTGCATGAAGCCAACTTGAGGGGGTGGTGATTTTAAAAACTAGACAATGGAGGTTGAGTTGGAGCCACTAGTGACAGTCAGAAGTCGATGATCATCTCATCTAGGGTAATTGAGTTTGATACTGTGGCTTGTCACGTGACCTAGCCAACTACAAACCCAGGAGGTAACGTGAAATGAAGCCTGGCCCTGCTAAGTTACCCACCACCCCTAGAAACTGTTTTAACTGCAGAATCTTAACTCTGACCCTGGATTTAAACTACCACCAACCATGACTTTCACTGGATAGTGTTAAAAGGACCGGTCGCGTGACCTCTATTTTCTTTGTTAAGCCATTGACTACCGCAGGTTTTTACATTTTCGGAGTGATTTTCCACCTATAAACGATGAATAGCAATTCGTGACTCTTTATTTGAACTACCAGGGAAAAGTGGTGCTGTCCTAAGCCGCTGGAGGCTCAAGGTTTCTGAAAACGTCATTTTGACGTAGCTATTTTTTATCCGTGAAGCGACAACAATGGCCCAAGTTCGGTTTGCTTGCGATTTCTGCTAAATTTACAGCCATTTTTCATCTTTAGCGGCTACCTGATGAGCATCATTAAGCGTGACGGTAGCTAAGAGTCCACTTTCTCAAAGAATCGAGCAAGGTGATGTACTTTGTTGTTGAATTTGGCTTGTTACTCGACGAACTGGGAATTTGGCCGGTCGAACACTTAGTACCTTTGGGACTCGACTATTGATGAATTTCTCGACCTACCGCCACATATTTTGGAATTTCTGTGTACTGAAGATGACTACGAGCAGGAAATTTTGGCGGTAGGTCGGAGTGGCTGTAGAGTTAGTTTATATGTGAAAGAATTGGGGGAAGGAACGGGCGCTGTCCAAAATTCTCGTTAGTTCCCAGCATGCAATGCGCTCAAGATGTTGAAAATGTCGGGAAGGCCCGAATGCACTGGAACAAAAGGCTGTATCTACGCTCGGGAGAAGAATATGAACAAAGAAAGTCATTTCTAAGCTAGAAAAAGGACTGAATTTGTTATGATGGTTGAATTTTGGTTTTTGGACGATGATTTGCCTAAAAAACGTGAAGGCAAAAAGGGGCATTTTTGTTGTTTCTCTTGGACGTTAAAAACGGCCAGTTTCGTTCTTGTCCAAACTCAAAAGGCCATATTTGGTAAAAATCGCTACGTTTCTTGCATTTATTGGATATCCAAATTTAAAGGGCATTCCATTTCGTGCTCACAACTAACAGTTAAGGCAATATTCGTGCGATTGAGAAAGTTGCAATGTTTTGAAGCATGGGAGTTTCTTACGGCCGGTTTTGTCCGGCACGAGTGCCAATGGGTTAAATAAAACATAATTTTTTTTGATGTTGATATTTTTTATTGCTCACCCACTTAAACAAAAGCCTTTGAGGCTAGTAACATATCAACGCTATTTTATTTGAAAACAACCATATGCTGCAAGATCTGGGGGGGAGGGTACCACTTTCTGGCCAGTATTTAGCTTCAAGGTTAAAGTTGCATGAAGCCAACTTGAGGGGGTGGTGATTTTAAAAACTAGACAATGGAGGTTGAGTTGGAGCCACTAGTGACAGTCAGAAGTCGATGATCATCTCATCTAGGGTAATTGAGTTTGATACTGTGGCTTGTCACGTGACCTAGCCAACTACAAACCCAGGAGGTAACGTGAAATGAAGCCTGGCCCTGCTAAGTTACCCACCACCCCTAGAAACTGTTTTAACTGCAGAATCTTAACTCTGACCCTGGATTTAAACTACCACCAACCATGACTTTCACTGGATAGTGTTGAAAGGACCGTCGCGTGACCTCTATTTTTCTTTGTTAAGCCATTGACTACCGCAGGTTTTTACATTTTCGGAGTGATTTTCCACCTATAAACGATGAATAGCAATTCGTGACTCTTTATTTGAACTACCAGGGAAAAGTGGTGCTGTCCTAAGCCGCTGGAGGCTCAAGGTTTCTGAAAACGTCATTTTGACGTAGCTATTTTTTATCCGTGAAGCGACAACAATGGCCCAAGTTCGGTTTGCTTGCGATTTCTGCTAAATTTACAGCCATTTTTCATCTTTAGCGGCTACCTGATGAGCATCATTAAGCGTGACGGTAGCTAAGAGTCCACTTTCTCAAAGAATCGAGCAAGGTGATGTACTTTGTTGTTGAATTTGGCTTGTTACTCGACGAACTGGGAATTTGGCCGGTCGAACACTTAGTACCTTTGGGACTCGACTATTGATGAATTTCTCGACCTACCGCCACATATTTTGGAATTTCTGTGTACTGAAGATGACTACGAGCAGGAAATTTTGGCGGTAGGTCGGAGTGGCTGTAGAGTTAGTTTATATGTGAAAGAATTGGGGGAAGGAACGGGCGCTGTCCAAAATTCTCGTTAGTTCCCAGCATGCAATGCGCTCAAGATGTTGAAAATGTCGGGAAGGCCCGAATGCACTGGAACAAAAGGCTGTATCTACGCTCGGGAGAAGAATATGAACAAAGAAAGTCATTTCTAAGCTAGAAAAGGGACTGAATTTTGTTATGATGGTTGAATTTTGGTTTTTGGACGATGATTTGCCTAAAAAACGTGAAGGCAAAAAGGGGCATTTTTGTTGTTTCTCTTGGACGTTAAAAACGGCCAGTTTCGTTCTTGTCCAAACTCAAAAGGCCATATTTGGTAAAAATCGCTACGTTTCTTGCATTTATTGGATATCCAAATTTAAAGGG
The DNA here is from genome assembly GCA_016490735.1 of Pachyseris speciosa. Classification (NCBI taxonomy): domain Eukaryota; kingdom Metazoa; phylum Cnidaria; class Anthozoa; order Scleractinia; family Pachyseridae; genus Pachyseris; species Pachyseris speciosa. The sequence goes on along the minus strand of JAEMWC010002300.1, from coordinate 35,699 downwards.
CATTCCATTTCGTGCTCACAACTAACAGTTAAGGCAATATTCGTGCGATTGAGAAAGTTGCAATGTTTTGAAGCATGGGAGTTTCTTACGGCCGGTTTTGTCCGGCACGAGTGCCAATGGGTTAAATAAAACATAATTTTTTTTTGATGTTGATATTTTTTATTGCTCACCCACTTAAACAAAAGCCTTTGAGGCTAGTAACATATCAACGCTATTTTATTTGAAAACAACCATATGCTGCAAGATCTGGGGGGGAGGGTACCACTTTCTGGCCAGTATTTAGCTTCAAGGTTAAAGTTGCATGAAGCCAACTTGAGGGGGTGGTGATTTTAAAAACTAGACAATGGAGGTTGAGTTGGAGCCACTAGTGACAGTCAGAAGTCGATGATCATCTCATCTAGGGTAATTGAGTTTGATACTGTGGCTTGTCACGTGACCTAGCCAACTACAAACCCAGGAGGTAACGTGAAATGAAGCCTGGCCCTGCTAAGTTACCCACCACCCCTAGAAACTGTTTTAACTGCAGAATCTTAACTCTGACCCTGGATTTAAACTACCACCAACCATGACTTTCACTGGATAGTGTTAAAGGACCGCTCGCGTGACCTCTATTTTTCTTTGTTAAGCCATTGACTACCGCAGGTTTTTACATTTTCGGAGTGATTTTCCACCTATAAACGATGAATAGCAATTCGTGACTCTTTATTTGAACTACCAGGGAAAAGTGGTGCTGTCCTAAGCCGCTGGAGGCTCAAGGTTTCTGAAAACGTCATTTTGACGTAGCTATTTTTTATCCGTGAAGCGACAACAATGGCCCAAGTTCGGTTTGCTAGCGATTTCTGCTAAATTTACAGCCATTTTTCATCTTTAGCGGCTGCCTGATGAGCATCATTAAGCGTGACGGTAGCTAAGAGTCCACTTTCTCAAAGAATCGAGCAAGGTGATGTACTTTGTTGTTGAATTTGGCTTGTTACTCGACGAACTGGGAATTTGGCCGGTCGAACTCTTAGTACCTTTGGGACTCGACTATTGATGAATTTCTCGACCTACCGCCACTTATTTTGGAATTTCTGTGTACTGAAGATGACTACGAGCAGGAAATTTTGGCGGTAGGTCGGAGTGGCTGTAGAGTTAGTTTATATGTGAAAGAATTGGGGGAAGGAACGGGCGCTGTCCAAAATTCGCGTTAGTTGCCAGCATGCAATACGCTCAAGATGTTGAAAATGTCGGGAAGGCCCGAATGCACTGGAACAAAAGGCTGTATCTACGCTCGAGAGAAGAATATGAACAAAGAAAGTCATTTCTAAGCTAGATAAAGGACTGAACTTTGTTATGATGGTTGAATCTTGGTTTTTGGACGATGATTTGCCTAAAAAACGTGAAGGCAAAAAGGGGCATTTTTGTTGTTTCTCTTGGACGTTAAAAACGGCCAGTTTCGTTCTTGTCCAAACTCAAAAGGCCATATTTGGTAAAAATCGCTACGTTTCTTGCATTTATTGGATATCCAAATTTAAAGGGCATTCCATTTCGTGCTCACAACTAACAGTTAAGGCAATATTCGTGCGATTGAGAAAGTTGCAATGTTTTGAAGCATGGGAGTTTCTTACGGCCGGTTTTGGCCGGCACGGGTGCCAATGGGTTAAATAAAACAATTTTTTTTTGATCTTGATATTTTTTATTGCTCACCCACTTAAACAAAAGCCTTTGAGGCTAGTAACATATCAACGCTATTTTATTTGAAAACAACCATATGCTGCAAGATCTGGGGGGGAGGGTACCACTTTCTGGCCAGTATTTAGCTTCAAGGTTAAAGTTGCATGAAGCCAACTTGAGGGGGTGGTGATTTTAAAAACTAGACAATGGAGGTCGAGTTGGAGCCACTAGTGACAGTCAGAAGTCGATGATCATCTCATCTAGGGTAATTGAGTTTGATACTGTGGCTTGTCACGTGACCTAGCCAACTACAAACCCAGGAGGTAACGTGAAATGAAGCCTGGCCCTGCAAAGTTACCCACCACCCCTAGAAACTGTTTTAACTGCAGAATCTTAACTCTGACCCTGGATTTAAACTACCACCAACCATGACTTTCACTGGATAGTGTTAAAAGGACCGGTCGCGTGACCTCTATTTTTCTTTGTTAAGCCATTGACTACCGCAGGTTTTTACATTTTCGGAGTGATTTTCCACCTATAAACGATGAATAGCAATTCGTGACTCTTTATTTGAACTACCAGGGAAAAGTGGTGCTGTCCTAAGCCGCTGGAGGCTCAAGGTTTCTGAAAACGTCATTTTGACGTAGCTATTTTTTATCCGTGAAGCGACAACAATGGCCCAAGTTCGGTTTGCTTGCGATTTCTGCTAAATTTACAGCCATTTTTCATCTTTAGCGGCTACCTGATGAGCATCATTAAGCGTGACGGTAGCTAAGAGTCCACTTTCTCAAAGAATCGAGCAAGGTGATGTACTTTGTTGTTGAATTTGGCTTGTTACTCGACGAACTGGGAATTTGGCCGGTCGAACACTTAGTACCTTTGGGACTCGACTATTGATGAATTTCTCGACCTACCGCCACATATTTTGGAATTTCTGTGTACTGAAGATGACTACGAGCAGGAAATTTTGGCGGTAGGTCGGAGTGGCTGTAGAGTTAGTTTATATGTGAAAGAATTGGGGGAAGGAACGGGCGCTGTCCAAAATTCTCGTTAGTTCCCAGCATGCAATGCGCTCAAGATGTTGAAAATGTCGGGAAGGCCCGAATGCACTGGAACAAAAGGCTGTATCTACGCTCGGGAGAAGAATATGAACAAAGAAAGTCATTTCTAAGCTAGAAAAAGGACTGAATTTTGTTATGATGGTTGAATTTTGGTTTTTGGACGATGATTTGCCTAAAAAACGTGAAGGCAAAAAGGGGCATTTTTGTTGTTTCTCTTGGACGTTAAAAACGGCCAGTTTCGTTCTTGTCCAAACTCAAAAGGCCATATTTGGTAAAAATCGCTACGTTTCTTGCATTTATTGGATATCCAAATTTAAAGGGCATTCCATTTCGTGCTCACAACTAACAGTTAAGGCCATATTCCTGCGATTGAGAAAGTTGCAATGTTTTGAAGCATGGGAGTTTTTTTACGGCCGGTTTTGGCCGGCACGGGTGCCAATGGGTTAAATAAAACATAATTTTTTTTATGTTGATATTTTTTATTGCTCACCTACTTAAACAAAAGCCTTTGAGGCTAGTAACATATCAATGCTATTTTATTTGAAAACAACCATATGCTGCAAGATCTGGGGGGAGGGTACCACTTTCTGGCCAGTATTTCGCTTCAAGGTTAAAGTTGCATGAAGCCAACTTGAGGGGGTGGTGATTTTAAAAACTAGACAATGGAGGTTGAGTTGGAGCCACTAGTGACAGTCAGAAGTCGATGATCATCTCATCTAGGGTAATTGAGTTTGATACTGTGGCTTGTAACGTGACCTAGCCAACTACAAACCCAGGAGGTAACGTGAAATGAAGCCTGGCCCTGCTAAGTTACCCACCACCCCTAGAAACTGTTTTAACTGCAGAATCTTAACTCTGACCCTGGATTTAAACTACCACCAACCATGACTTTCACTGGATAGTGTTAAAAGGACCGGTCGCGTGACCTCTATTTTTCTTTGTTAAGCCATTGACTACCGCAGGTTTTTACATTTTCGGAGTGATTTTCCACCTATAAACGATGAATAGCAATTCGTGACTCTTTATTTGAACTACCAGGGAAAAGTGGTGCTGTCCTAAGCCACTGGAGGCTCAAGGTTTCTGAAAACGTTATTTTGACGTAGCTATTTTTTATCCGTGAAGCGACAACAATGGCCCAAGTTCGGTTTGCTTTCGATTTCTGCTAAATTTACAGCCATTTTTCATCTTTAGCGGCTGCCTGATGAGCATCATTAAGCGTGACGGTAGCTAAGAGTCCACTTTCTCAAAGAATCGAGCAAGGTGATGTACTTTGTTGTTGAATTTGGCTTGTTACTCGACGAACTGGGAATTTGGCCGGTCGAACACTTAGTACCTTTGGGACTCGACTATTGATGAATTTCTCGACCTACCGCCACTTAGTTTGGAATTTCTGTGTACTGAAGATGACTACGAGCAGGAAATTTTGGCGGTAGGTCGGAGTGGCTGTAGACTTAGTTTATATGTGAAAGAATTGGGGAAAGGAACGGGCGCTGTCAAAAATTCTCGTTAGTTCCCAGCATGCAATGCGCTCAAGATGTTGAAAATGTCGGGAAGGTCCGAATGCACTGGAACAAAAGGCTGTATCTACGCTCGGGAGAAGAATATGAACAAAGAAAGTCATTTCTAAGCTAGAAAAAGGACTGAATTTTGTTATGATGGTTGAATTTTGGTTTTTGGACGATGATTTCTCTAAAAAACGTGAAGGCAAAAAGGGGCATTTTTGTTGTTTCTCTTGGACGTTAAACACGGCCAGTTTCGTTCTTGTCAAACTCAAAAGGCCATATTTGGTAAAAATCGCTACGTTTCTTGCATTTAATTGATATCCAAATTTAAAAGGCATTCCATTTCGTGCTCACAACTAACAGTTAAGGCAATATTCGTGTGATTGAGAAAGTTGTAATGTTTTGAAGCATGGGAGTTTTTTACGGCCGGTTTCGGCCGGCAGGGTGCCAATGGGTTAAATAAAACATAATTTTTTTTTGATGTTGATATTTCTTATTGCTCACTTCTTAAACAAAAGCCTTTGAGGCTAGTAACATATCAACGCTATTTTATTTGAAAACAACCATATGCTGCAAGATCTGGGGGGGGAGGGTACCACTTTCTGGCCAGTATTTAGCTTCAAGGTTAAAGTTGCATGAAGCCAACTTGAGGGGGTGGTGATTTTAAAAACTAGACAATGGAGGTCGAGTTGGAGCCACTAGTGAAAGTCAGAAGTAGATGATCATCTCATCTAGGGTAATTGAGTTTGATACTGTGGCTTGTCAAGTGACCTAGCCAACTACAAACCCAGGAGGTAACGTGAAATGAAGCCTGGCCCTGCTAAGTTACCCGACCCCCCCCCCCCCTAGAAACTGTTTTAACTGCAGAATCTTAACTCTGACCCTGGATTAAAAATACCACCAACCATGGCTTTCACTGGATAGTGTTAAAAGGAGCGGTCACGTGACCTCTATTTTTCTTTGTTAAATAAAACATAATTTTTTTTATGTTGATATTTTTTATTGCTCACCCACTTAAACAAAAGCCTTTGAGGCTAGTAACATATGAACGCTATTTTATTTGAAAACAACCATATGCTGCAAGATCTGGGGGGGAGGGTACCACTTTGTGGCCAGTATTTAGCTTCAAGGTTAAAGTTGCATGAAGCCAACTTGAGGGGGTGGTGATTTTGAAAACTAGACAATGGAGGTCGTGTTGGAGCCACTAGTGACAGTCAGAAGTCGATGATCATCTCATCTAGGGTAATAAAGTTTGATACTGTGGTTTGTCACGTGACCTAGCCAACTACAAACCCAGGAGGTAACGTGAAATGAAGCCTGGCCCTGCTAAGTTACCCACCACCCCTAGAAACTGTTTTAACTGCAGAATCTTAACTCTGACCCTGGATTTAAACTACCACCAACCATGACTTTCACTGGATAGTGTTAAAAAGACCGGTCACGTGACCTCTATTTTTCTTTGTTAAGCCATTGACTACCGCAGGTTTTTACATTTTCGGAGTGATTTTCCACCTATAAACGATGAATAGCAATTCGTGACTCTTTATTTGAACTACCAAGTGGTGCTGTCCTAAGCCACTGGAGTCTCAAGGTTTCTGAAAACGTCATTTTGACGTAGCTATTTTTTATCCGTGAAGCGACAACAATGGCCCAAGTTCGGTTTGCTTGCGATTTCTGCTAAATTTACAGCCATTTTTCATCTTTAGCGGCTGCCTGATGAGCATCATTAAGCGTGACGGTAGCTAAGAGTCCACTTTCTCAAAGAATCGAGCAAGGTGATGTACTTTGTTGTTGAATTTGGCTTGTTACTCGACGAACTGGGAATTTGGCCGGTCGAACACTTAGTACCTTTGGGACTCGACTATTGATGAATTTCTCGACCTACCGCCACATATTTTGGAATTTCTGTGTACTGAAGATGACTACGAGCAGGAAATTTTGGCGGTAGGTCGGGAGTGGCTGTAGAGTTAGTTTATATGTGAAAGAATTGGGGGAGGAACTTGCGCTGTCAAAAATTCTCGTTAGTTCCCAGCATGCAATGCGCTCAAGATGTTGAAAATGTCGGGAAGGCCCGAATGCACTGGAACAAAAGGCTGTATCTACGCTCGGGAGAAGAATTTGAACAAAGAAAGTCATTTCTAAGCTAGAAAAGGACTGAATTTTGTTATGATGGTTGAATTTTGGTTTTTGGACGATGATTTGCCTAAAAAACGTGAAGGCAAAAAGGGGCATTTTTTTTTGTTTCTCTTGGACGATAAAAACGGCCAGTTTCGTTCTTGTCCAAACTCAAAAGGCCATATTTGGTAAAAATCGCTACGTTTCTTGCATTTATTGGATATCCAAATTTAAAGGGCATTCCATTTCATGCTCACAACTAACAGTTAAGGAAATATTCGTGGGATTGAGAAAGTTGCAATGTTTTGAAGCATGGGAGTTTCTTATGGCCGGTTTTGGCCGGCACGGGTGCCATTGGGTTAAGCTTTGTAGGAAAAAGATCAGAACTTTCCTCACTCGGAACTCGATGCACCTGCTGCAGACATTGCTTACAAAATAGCCGTTTTCTGGATCTGTGATTGATAAAACATACTTTTTGCCATAGATTGTATACTGTAAAACAAAATGGCAACGAAAAACGGCCAAATAAATGGATAGTTGAAGCTCAAAAAACAAAAACATACTCACGTTCTCTTCACGACGCGAAAACTAATTTTTGGCGTCCTCAACACGTAAAGACCACCGTCTTACGCAAATACGGGCATGCGCAGTGACTCTTTAAGGCATAAAAAACTTCAGGTGGCGTCCTAGACAGTTGACGTCTTCAAATCTTAAGGTCCCTCAGAGGACAGACAACAACAAAAGCGAAACGTAGTACTTGAAAACTGCTGTTATTCGGCTGACATTTGTTAATAGGAGTGAAATTTATTTAGTAATGGCCTCGAACGACTTCAGTCCGTCCTCCACTTCAGATTCTGAAGTCTCGGAAATAGAAGATTACGAGTTAGAAGTAGAAGACTCTCCAAACTCGAGCGATCAAGCAACAGATGTGGAAGAAACGCAAAAGGCCTATGCCGACGACCCGCTAGCAGACGAAGAATGGCTAGCGTTATATGAGCAAGAAAGAAGGACGGAGGAAGAACTAGAGAAAACACTCCAAAAGCGCCTTAATGGAACAGAAGAAGTTCGAGATTGGTAAGTTGCTACGATAATCTCACTGCCGGCGTTGCTATCAAGAAGAGCGAGTTTGTTGTTGTCAGACACATCCAAACTAATCCAAACTATATCGCATCAACATTTTCATGCCTAGATATAATTTCCACTGATATTTCATTATTTAAATTTAGGTGTCAGTGTGGAAATTTTGACCTTCACTTTTTGCAAAACATCAGCGAGTGTTACTGCTGTTTTGAGTTAGCGGGATGCGTAGAAGCTCTGACTAGCGACGCGGTGCTTCAAGACCTTAGTGAAGACGCTAAGCTTACCTGCATTACACGACATCCAGGATTTAACCCCGTCTGTCTACAGAAATGGAGCCTGAGATTGGCATCGTATAAATACAGGACAAAAGGAAAGAAAAAATATGGACAGACAGGATCAGAGGAAAGGTGAGTAGTTCTTGAGCGCAACTTAGATGAATCACGGTAACTTTGCTCATCCACTTTGTTTACATTTGTGTGCGGCGCACGTTTTTAGCTGTTTTTGTACCTCATAGAAATGTTTTTTCAAAACACTTTGGAATTCCAGTGGAAGGGAAAACTAGCTCGAGAATTCCAGACCTAACGATATCGGGGAGAAATTATAGTGAAGCCAGCCTAAGGGAAATGAATTTTGTTTGAGAAATATAATTTTGCGAGCAGGAAAATATTTTTTTCTGCTGCAAGCTGGTAGTTTAAAGTGCATTGGCTTGTGTTGAAGTGGTTCGCAGATCCAAAACCTCGTCTTTGTTAAACATAATGTGATATCAATTTTTCCATTAGCCCACTAATCATGCTTTGTATGACACATTTAAGTTTACCCCCAAAAATCAAAATTCAAAAAAATTCAAATTCCTTACTTTTTTCTCTCTAACAACTTTCGAGCATTATTAGCCTCTATTGACTCTGCATGTCTTTTTGTTTGCTAAATCTGTTTCCAGTTTACTAAGAAGCGTGTCCTATCGGAAGTTTTCTCGGCTGGTCTATGGATTCTTGGGAAATAGGAGGATACCCTTGCCTGCATGTGCATATGCTGCTATAAGGAAAACATTTCCATGTCACAAGGATGAAGAGTTCACTGGATTCGATCTTGACGAGGAGGGAGACTGAGGATTTATGGCCTACAGGTGTAGAAGTAGCCTGAGAAAGGAAATATCTCAGATGCAGCAGGGAAATGAACTGTGAAAATGAATAAACAAGACTCGGGCTTCATTTGATATCTAAAATACTGCATGTCTGTTTTGTGGAGATCACCACCCTAAGCGATACTCAACTGGCTAAAAATATTTGCAATCATAGACACCCCCCTCTTGTTGGAGATAGTTTTTTAAGGGTATGTTTTTTTTTTACTAGAAACCGTCATAGGAAGCTTACATCTGGAATAAATTATTCCTCGTTAAAAGACACATTTTTGGTGGTCTAAAAACTATCTCATAAAAAGGCACAAGCTAGGCTTCAATGGTGGCTGTTTATTTCAGGAAAATAAAGTGTAAATATGCCTATTCAAAATCTGTGGTTACAATGGAGGTTTTCATATACCTTGACTGGCCTCAATCCTGAACTTGTACTATTCACCCTCCAGCTAATATTTTGGTGCAATCATAGATGGAAATGGTTATTAAACCTAGAAAAGTTCTTTGTTCTGTGTTTTTGTTTGCTATTTTGGCAGGGGGTTGACCTTGTACAATTAACAACAATAGGTGGTTACCCCTGTTCATGCAACCAACCAATAGAAACATTGCGAGTATGTAATTAATGCATAGTACATGAGTGCAAAGCAAAAGATGTGCACGGTCATGGACCTTTCAACACAAATCTTGTCCTCTTTGTTTTGCTCCTTTGCTGGACTTCGTAACCATTTCCCTCTATTAACTATGGTGCAATGGATTGGAGATTTGGGCACAGATGTTGCATATGGGAACTCTGTATGAGGCATTTATGTAACAAAAAAGATCATTGTTTATTCATATCAAAAAGAGGGTGACAAAATACTGGACTATAACATAACGGAAACACATGAAAATGGCCATAGAAGCTAAAATGATTATTTTAGTATTTTACTAAAGAAATTGAAATACTGGCTACTATGTCTGTTTTTTCCGATTCTTGGGACAAGTGGAAACTTTGCTGTGTCCTTTCAGGGGCTGTCGGCACAGTGAATGCTGTACTTTGCTTGCTTCTCGGTTCTGGATCTTGAATTTCAGCTACTGAAATGTGTAAATAATAATTGAGCATTTTAAATTTTTGCCATACATAAATCTATGGTAACCTTTTGTCATCCCAGAAAATGAATTTGGGTTACCAAACAATGGTTTATTAGGGAGACTTAGGTTTGAGAGGTTCAGTAATACAAGGGATCTTTCATAAACTGTAATAATTGTATTGGAGTTGCTATTTTACAAATTTGACACAACTAAAATATGTTCAATTCCATGTAACAGCATATGTGTGATATAAATGTACATGAAATATACATGTGATACAGGAGACCAAAAAATATGCAATTAGAATGTTGCTACTGACCCTGGTGTGGTAGGGGGGACATTTTCTGTTATCTTCTTGCTCCTGTCCATTTTTTTATGCACTGCACTTGATCTGGATTCCTTCTCCAGCATAGTGTTCACAGAAGATGGACTCATATCCTTTAGCTTGTCTGCAGCACCTTTCAGTTCTTCACTGGTGGCTGTCAGATATGTTTGAAAAATGTCTTCCACATAATCTAGTGGAAAAAGACAAAGAAATAGAAGAAAATTTAAACTATATTATTGGTACAGGTAGACCTGACATTTCATTACATAGAGTCTAAATTACTTTGACCAGTATGTATGCAAAACATGTCAACAAGAAGACTCACCAAAGTTCTGGGACACTCTGATATTCCTCACAATCGCTTCACCATTTTTAATCTTTGGATATGTAACTTTTATCTGCTCAGTATCATCTGCGTTCTTTCGGCATTCCCTTTGTAGATAAAAGTTGAAATGTACTGCAGCTAGAATATGCCTGCGGGGAATAAATCTACAGTAAGTGTTTTGCAATGTGCCATCCCCAATTGCAAAATAACTAATTCCTGTCATTGTATTACATTTTTCAGCTGGAGGCAAAAACAGCATTTGTCCTTTACAACTATAATTTATACAATAGACCATATTTGTAGTCTCAGTATTGAACTGGATCTAGCACAAGGTGGAGGCACTTGCGGGTGATACATTTACATATGAAAAGATTCCCCTGTTTGAGCCTCATATGCCCACTAGTCCATCTCTTTGCGGAGAATACAAATAAGGTATATTAGAGTTTTAATATGTCATAAAATGTCATACCTGCAATACATTCCAGCATATGTATATGCAATCATCTTTGGTGCGAAGTGATTCAGCACTGAGTGAAAGCCTTCAAGGCAACTTGTCTGGTCAAAAGGGGAGGCTTGCTTGATGCCCTTAACTAAATTAACATTGGTGAGGTCAGTGCATAACTTTTTATATGCCACAGACCCTATAATAAAAGACAAATAGAAAAATCCTTTTTATTGAGCAGTTTTGAACAGGGCTTATTATTGGAACTTTACAGAACATTTTTAAGCTAATTTCTCATTGACTAGAACAGGCCGACTCAGTTACATACCAAATTTTAACCATTGTCTTGGGTGGATTACTCCATGAAAGCATCTATTGAATAATGCATCACTTAGCTCCGAGTGTTTGTTACCAATGTGGCTCATGAAAGAGTTGAATTTTGCCCAGATGACCTTTCCATTTCCGCTGAACGTCGTTGTTGCACTCCAGTACAAGTGATTCTCACATGATCTGATTCGTTCAGCTATTGACTCGCATCCTTTTTCTTTGCAGAGTTTCGAAAGAACTTTCTTGATTTTTACAAATAAAGCAGGGGTTTAATTGTAGGCTGGCAACCGGCGAAAATCTACTTTGTCAGAATTTACCTCAATTACCATCGCCTACCTTGTCTAAATCTGACTACTGGTCTGACTACTGGTCCATAAAAACAATACTGATCTGATAATCAAAATATTTGCCACTTCTATCTAAAGATTATTAACTTTTATCAACAAGGTCATTGTGACTGGGTTACGTAGCTCTACTGGTCTGTTCAGCAATAACAAGTCAATTATGTCTACATAGTAATTGACAAATTTTACTCAATAGGTCTTGTATTATAAAGAGTGATTTCAATATGTACCATTATAAGTCAGCTTACTTTTCTTTAGATGCCATATATCAAAGTAGTGGATTATGTGCGACAAAGACTTTCTCATGTGGGCAGCAATAGACACATGCCGGTCAGAGACAAATACTTTGATGAGGAGGCCATATCCAATCAGAAACACCATGCAAGAATTGAATCCCTCAAATTCCATGGCTGGGCTGCTTCCAGTTTGATTCCTCTGATTATTGAAGATTGAAACAAGAAAAATACTTTATTTAACAATGCTAGTAGACTTTGATATTCTATAGACAGGGCTTACATTACAAAGATAATAAATACAGTAAAAACTCGCGTGTAAGAACCTAGCGGTTTAAGAACCTGCTGGCAGAAATTTCCCATTTTTAACCCCAAATGATGTGAATGATATATGAAATGAATCATATATGAACTGCAGAAATTAAATAGTATTATTAATATTTAATAATATTTATTTTGGTGTTATTAGTATTTAAACATATTAATGACCTTACACTTGGGGTCTTTGCGAAGAGTGAAGAAGTTGATAAGAAGTTTAAAGATCAGTATCCTTTTACCTGTTCAGTATTATTTTACCTGAATTAGAGCAAAATGTAAAATCATGGGCAGGGTGCAGCAAAATATGGTGTAAGCACCATGCTGTCATGTCGGCCATCCCCTGCGGTTGTAATTCCGTCTTTTATGGCCTTCACCTCCTGTAGCATCTTTTGTTGGTATTTTTGCCAATACAGCAAAATTGTTGGGAACAGCTTGCTCTAGAGAAAATTATATAACAGAAAAAACACTGATGGCAGCTGTATACTGAGTTTGTCTTTGTTATCTTATACTAAGTGGTGAGTGATCTGCAATGTAGGATTGCAGTTTGTCATTCACAGAAAAAGCCACCGATATCAGAAAATTGCTAATACCCTCTACACTTCAGGACTGTCAATAACAACCATTTGACATGTCCAATACAATGTTGGCAAGTAAAGCATTATTTGCACTGTAATTTCCAGTAACTAAATCATCATTTACTATGCATATAGTATATACCATCAAGTCACAAGTTTTTTTTGGAGTATTGTAGTTTTCTTTTGACTGTGAACTTCCATCTTAAATTTACCCAGAGGGAGATCACTGGAGATTCCAAGAGGGGAGGGGCATTGAGCAATGCAGTAATAGTACCTATACCAAAGGATTCTGTTTGAGAATTTTTTTTATTCACATACAGTACCAATATATTTTTTGAAAGGTCTTACTCTTTGGTGTCTGAAGAAAGTATTCATGGATAAACAACCAAGACCCTTATGAGAAAATACTCTGAACACTTTGGATGCAGATCCTCCAGCTGACAAAATTGCCAGGCAGAGGAGAAAAATGCTAGCTGGTAACTTTGTTCCTGGCAGAAATGGTTTGGTTTTGGACACTTTGGATTTGAGCAAGTTGTTGTTACGACTGCTTGGGAGCCAACCTGATGAACATCAACTTGTGGATTATCTTCTTTGCAGCTACGACAGAAACCAAATAACAGGAGCAACTGGGTAAGGAACACGATGTGTTTCGGTTTTGTACGCATGTTTGTGCCTTTTGCTGAGATCCTGTAACAAAAA
>JAEMWC010002300.1:12500-17500 GCA_016490735.1 Pachyseris speciosa | reverse complement strand
AAATGCCCAACAAATGCCGGCCAGAAGAGCAGCAGGATTTCTTTTTTAAAGCACTGTAGGTGCATTGATTGACGAGCTTAATGCTAGCAAGCAGTTTTTTCTGTGATATTAAGGTCAAGACGTGACTGATCAAAACGAATATCTTGACCTTAATTAATTCATATAATCTAAATATTTTGTATTGATTTCCATATATCTTTCTTTGATAATTTTTTTCAGGCATACAAGTATCTAGAGGATACGCAATTTCTTATTTTTGATTGTCTCAAGCATGAGGGGCTGTGGATAATTGAAATTGCATTCATTCTGTAGTGATGATCTGAATCACTTTATACTTGATGTGACACTGATTCAAAGAAGAAATCATCAGGCTTCTCCACCAATATCTAGTGGTCCTAAACCATAGCCCAGTAGCCTACAGTTGAACGGGGAATCAGACCTGTCGTTAGGTATTGCTCTACTTTGTTACGAAAGTTTAGTTTTAAAAATTTGTAGATGCAAATTAGCGTTGTATGTTCTTTTTTACTCCAAGTATTCAAGATTATTAAAAAAAAACTGCCTCAAAATTGTTGTTTTGCCTTTGTAAAAACTCCAAACCCAATTTGCGGAGGAACTTTATTACCTTACTCAATATTATGTTTGTTTTCAGCGGGAGGGAAGGGCGGGGGGGGGGGGGGGGGGTGCAAATCCGTGAAAGGGGTTCATATCTGCTAGCAGATCTGGACTGTGTGGTCCAAATCTGATCCGCAGGAGGGTGCAACTCTGCGGGGAGTCCAAATCCGCTGTCCGACCGGCTCACTTCGCCTTTCCATACTATTTTCTACAGCATTGCCTATATAGCTTGAGTAAGGACGAATGGGTGATACGACAAGCAGATAATAACACATGTGGTACATGTGGTAATAACACATGTGGACATTCAGTTACTCAGTTTATGGCCAATCCTGTCCAAATGACGGCGTTTTCAACGCCAAAAAGCTACTGACGTTAAAAGAATGGCCTTCAAACCCAATGTAAGAGCACGATTTTCTTAATGTGTGTGATGTCAGAAGAGGCTAGCTATTTGACAAGCAATTTATATCATGGTGCTGAGTAGAACCAGCATTTGATGTCTGAGCTTTGATCTTCGAAATGCACTTTTTTTCTGTTTGCGCTCAGTACTGTTCAGTTGAACGTGTGACATCGTTTAAAGTAGATTATAAGCCTTTTCTGTACAATTTCACCTATTTGCTTGAAATATAAAGCTGGAGTTTTGAAAATAGGGCTCCTGGAGTCCATACTAACTTCTATTTGATGTCTCTCGCTGTTTTTTTGTTTTTTTTGTTTTTTTTTGGCCGGGAAGGGGGGAGGGAAGGGAAGGGGGCATGCTAGTCACATTATTAATTAGAAGAAGAGAAATAAACTGTCCCTGACTTCAACTTTGCATTAAGGTCTGATCCCCGTTCCCCTCCCCTCCCCTCCAGTTTTATTTGTCAGTTAGTTTCCACTCTCTCTCAAAGAAAGAAACGTGCATTTGAAGTCTTCGCGCGGTCAGTTAGCTCGCAATGGCGTCGTTAGAGTTTGATTTTCCGTTGGCCTCCTAGAGCAGAGTATTCCTTAGGACATCATTAAGTCCAGTGAGGGGGAAAGTCTTGCGAGGTGCAGTGTCTGCCTCGTCTAATATCATGCTGTGCAGTTATTTGCTAAACGAGTACTTTGTGTAGCCGGGCGGTACTGCTGAAAAAATGCAGGGATATTGAGAGCTCTGCTTTGAGAGGTAACAAGTCATTAGCCTCAGAAAATAGGTGTCGGTGACCATTTCTTTGGTCAGAGAGAGATACTGGTGTAAAATTTAAAGTATGTTAAGGACTTAGTAAAAATTCTGTGGCTAGATGGTCGTCAAGAACTCCTCGCTAACACGGACAGTAAACATCCAGGACCTCAAAGGCATGGCTGGGAATTTGTCTGCAAAAAGCGTAGGTTTGAACATTTTTTTGACTAGTTTCCGCCTCGCAACTTTATCGATCCTAAGCTAGTGATTTAATAGTCTGAAAGTGTCATAATGACTGGTTTCCGGAGTCAGAAGTGATCACAAAATCGAGCGATAATTTACACAAATAAAATTCGACAATAACTAGCAGAGATTCTTCGTAGCAATCAGGAACGCTCGGTTGAAAACGCTGCTAGACTTCGGCTAAATCGATGCCACTAATTCTAAAGCGAACTTTGCCGTCAGAAAGAGCGTATTCCAGAGAAATTTGGCCAACTAACGCACCAAAATTCTAATGTCAGAGGTCACGTCAATTTCATGTCTCATTGCAAGACAAATAACATGTATTCTTTGTCTTCCCTTTGACAGAGACTGTAGGCTCATAACGGGCCTAAATGCAAGTCTCCCTTTTGATAAACCGAGGTATTGATAAAGAAAGTTCTAACACCCCTCAAATTTTCATGAACCTGGTTTTCAAAAGATTGGATATATATATATATATATATATATATATATATATATATATATATATATATATATATATATATATCTAGCTGACCTTTTCAAAACCAGGCTCATGAAAATTTGAGGGGTTTTAGAACTTTCTTTATCAAGACCTCGGTTTATCAAAAGGGAGACTCGCATTTAGGCCCGTTATGAACCTACAGTCTCTGTCAAAGGGAAGACAATTAGACATGAAATTGACGTGACCTCTGACATGAGAATTTTGGTGCGTTAGTCGGCCAAATCTCTCTAGAATACGCTCTTTCTGACGGCAAAGTTAGCTTTGGAATTAGCGGCATAGATTTAGGCGAAGTCTAGCAGCGTTTTCAACCGAGCGTTCGTGATTGCTACGAAGAATCACAGCTAATTATTGTTGAATTTTATTTGTGTAAATTATCGCTCGATTTTGTGATCACTTCTGACACCGGAAACCAGTCATTATGACACTTTCAGACTATCAAATCACTCGATAAAGTTGCGAGGGCGGAAACTAGTCAAAAAAAATGTTCAAACTTACGCTTTTTGCAGACAAATTCCCAGCCGTGCCTTGTGTCTTTCTCGATAATTTCATGAGGTAGGTCCCGGATGTTTACCGTCCGTGTTAGCGAGGAGTTGTTGACGACCATCTAGCCACAGCATTTTTACTAAGTCTTTAGCATGCTCCAAATTCTACACCAGTTTCTCTCCCTGAGCCTTGAAATGATCACCGACACCTACTTTCTGAGGCTAAAGACTTGTTACCTCTCAAAGCAGAGCTCTCAATATCCCTGCATTTTTCCAGCAGTACCGCCCGGGTAAACAAAGTACTCGTTTAGCAAATAACTGCACAGCAGGATATTAGACGAGGCAGACACTGCACCTCGCAAGACTTTTCCCCTCACTGGACTTAATGATGTCCTAAGGAATACTCTGCTCTAGGAGGCCTAAGGAAAATCAAACTCTAACGAAGCCATTGCGAGCTAACTGACCGCGCGAAGACTTCAAATGCACGTTTCTTTCTTTGAGAGAGAGTGGAAACTAACTGACAAATAAAACTGGAGGGGAGGGGGGGGGGGGAGGAGTAGGGATAAGACCTTAATGCAAAGATGAAGTCAGGGACAGTTTCTTTCTCTTCTTCTAGTTACTAATGTGCCCCCCCCCCCCCCCAGCCCCGTCCAAAAGAAAAAAACAGAAAAAAAGTGAGAGACATTTAATAGGAATTAGTATGGACTCCAGGAGCCCTGTTTTGAAAACTCCAGCTATATATTATATATATATATATATATATATATATATATATATATATATATCTGTCTGGATTCGCAAGAACGTACCCGCAGAAATTTGGAGCCGTTTGACCGAAATGGGTCCAAAAGTGGCAGTTTTTGCACCGGAGGAGCTCGACAATCACTCCACAGCACTGAGAAGGAGGGAATGAGAGATTGAGAGAGGAGGAGGGGCGGAGGAGAAGAGAAAAAAGCACTAATCACTCTTTTATTCTTTATAATGGCTACTTTGGAGATAGTTTTTGAACTAGAACAAATCGCACCAAGAAGAGGCACGTTCTCGCAGGTACGTTTTGTCAAATCTAGACAGATAATTCACTGAAATAGCCCCAGAGAGCTGGAGAAGGCCCAAAAAGCCGTTTGTGGCCACAACATGACTCATTGGACAACGTTGGCACAATAGCTTGGAATTAATTATTTCCAGGCTATTGTGCCAAAGTTGTCAAATGATTCAAGTTGCAGCGATAAACGGGTTTTTGGGCATTCTGCAGCTGGCTGCAGCTAATTCAGGGAATTATCTGTCTGGATTTGACAAAACGTACCTGCGCGAAAGTGCCTCTTCCTGGTGCGGTTTGTTCTCGTTCAAAAACTATCTCCAAAGTAGCCATTATAAACACTAAAACAGTGATTAATGGTTTTTTCTCTCCTCCTCCGCCCCTTCTCCTCTCTCACTCTCTCATTCCCTAATTCTCAGTGCTGTGGATTTATTGCCGGGCTCGTCCGATTGAAAAAAAGGCAGTTTTGGACCCATTCCGGTGAAAGAGTTCAAATTTCTGCAGGTACGTTCCTGCAAATTCACACATATATTTCCAGGATATTGTGCTAAAGTTGTCCAATGAGTCACGTTGCAGCGACAAACGGCTTTCTGGGCCTTCTGCAGCTATCTGCAGCTAATTCAGGGAATTATCAGTCTGGATTTGACAAAACATACCTGCGCGAAAGTGCCTCTTCTTGGCGCGGTTTGTTCTCGTTCAAAAACTATCTCCAAAGTAGCCATTATAAAGACTAAAACAATGATTAGAGCTTTTTTCTCTCCTCCTCCGCCCCTCCTCCTCTCTCACTCTCTCGTTTCCTCCTTCTCAGTGCTGTGGAGTAATTGACGGGCTCGTCCGATGCAAAAAACGCCAGTTTTTGACCCATTCCGGTAAAACGGCTTCAAATTTCTGCGGGTACGTTCTTTCAAATTCACACAGATATTTCCAGGCTATTGTGCCAAAGTTGACCAATGAGTCAAGTTGCAGCGATAAACGGCTTTTTGGGCC
>JAEMWC010002300.1:0-2500 GCA_016490735.1 Pachyseris speciosa | reverse complement strand
ATAAAAACCTCACCTCAAATTACAGAGCTTTTTCTCTTTGTAGATCAGATCAGCTCGATGGAACGGCCTACAAGAACAGACCACGAGTCACCGGAGCATTTCGTTACGCGAACTATCGGCAAATCATCGTATTCAGTCGCAGAGTCCGAAATTTGTTGATCTTTGTGTGCTGATTGGCTCCGAAATATATTCTATTCTTACTTACTTTCGGAAAGCTCACTCGATAGCAATAGTGACTACTTCGCTCACGCGTAGTAGTCACGAAAAAACGGGTTGAAGATGGAAAAGCAGACTGACTATTCCACAATTTGGGGCTGCGGCGACTTGGAAGACTTCAGTCGATTTCTGCAGAGTCTTTCTTTCGGAGTTAAAGAAAGGCTCTGCTAGAAGAGTGCCAGTGGTGTAGCATCGACGCAAATGAATGACTTTCCGGTATGGATCATTTATATTTGTTGGTACAATTGATGCTGTAGTACAATTGGCAATACAATTACAAGGCTAAACTTTATGTAAGCTTAAGTAAGCTCAGCGATGGACTAAATCTCAGTCTGTAGCATTCCGAATCGAAATGTTTTCCTAAAATGGTTGCAATGCAAATAATTTATCTCCCGTGAATCTCTTTGAGTAGCATTTTGAGTAGCGCTCGTTGTCAACTGCGAGATATGCAAACAAATACGGTCAAGACGAACTCTTTCGGAACCGTAAAAGTAGTTGGATTTCCACCTCTCAACTCACTTTAATGAGTTGATAAAACCTCTGGATGTCTAAGTGGATATTTTCAGTCCTTGTTTCACAGTTTCACAGAATTATTTGGTGAGCGGAATAGATGGTAACTAACTCACACTTTGCTTATAAATGTCACGTCATTTGAGCCGAAAATACCACGAAGTTTACTGATTTTCTCGCAGGGAAGCGTTGCTATTCCGGCTCTCATATTTGGCACAGAAATGTCTGTTGAGTAAAATAAACGAAACATTAGATACCAGGGACCTTCTTCTGCTGTGGAAAAACTGACTCGTAATTAGCCCCTATTTGAAGCGTTCTTCAAGGGTGCTATTTAATAGCCTGTTAAAATCGGAAAACTTACAGATTTGAAAATGATTAAAAGTTGACTGTGAAGAAAAGTAGTTTTTCTAAGACTGTATAAAGTTTGATTTAAATTAAAGATATTTTGAGGCCTCAACGGTGCTTCGTTCACGCATGATATTTTGGACGTTTGATCAAGAGAAAACGCGCACTCTGACCGCATTTTGAAACTTTCGTGAAAACCTTTAAATATGAGTTTTGAAAATAGTTCACTTAAGGATACCTTCCAGCAAAATATGAGCGATTCGCCGAAATGATCGTTGGCGGCGGATTTCGATCTCCTTGCAGGCAGCCGTTAATTCTTAGGAAGCGAACACACCTCTACGGATGCCGTAACAAATAGTTTACGTCATCATGCGAGGTTATCCGCAAAAGTGAATTCATGAAGGAACCACAATTAAATTCTGACAATGAATTTGAAAAGGGAAACGTTGCTTATTCTTCGCAGTAAGCTCCTAACAGCATTCGTGGTGTTTGATCATCTCTCTTTCGTATACGGTTAAGAATGCGCTCCTTGTGCCGTCATGTTTGATGTAAGAAATACGTTGATGATAGCAGATAAAATAACCCTATTATAACACGATCGCAACGTTCAACATTATTCTTATGATGCAACAAGCATTTGCTATTAAAATTTTCGTCGTATTCCATCGAAAGCCAACAAGTAAAAGGGAAGACAGTGGAATCCGAATATTTGCACGGAAACTTTCTAGTGAGAAATGTTTTCCCTGTCCGATGCGGATTTCATGTCACGATCTTTCATGCGTGACCGCGGCGTTCAATATTGTTATCATGCGGAAAATAAACAAAGATAGTCTCAAGTGTGTTTCATTTGCATATGCTGCAGACAAGCTTCCGGGCTCCCAAAATTCACCCAAAACAGAACCAAACAATGAGGTGTTAAAATAGCGTTCAACCGTAAACACACTCACACAAACACATCTAAGACCTATTATGCTATTATATTTGAGTGCGCTGTAGATGGGTAAAACTAAATGTAGTGCAGGTCTACGTTTTGCCCTAAACCCTAACTACACAGTTTCCGCTATCTTTACGAAAAGCGCCATGGCGCGTCTTGCATCCAATACGTTTATAAATACTTATAAATGCACTTATAAATACTTATAAATGCACTTATAAATACTTATAAATGCACTTATAAATACTTTGCATTTTTTTTGGCATTTTTATTCACCCCGCTCAGGTGTTTGACAATTTTCTATTCCGCACGAAACAACCAAAAATGAGGAAAGTTTTGTTGTGTATCAGCATGAAACTTCATATGTGACAAGAGCGATCAAATGGGAATAAATGAGTCTTATGACATGTTAACGAGAACATTGACGCCCAATGTGGTCGACACAAAAATTATCACAAGAGAGGATTCAATTGCACTGTAATGCAGCTCCTCTCT
>JAEMWC010002299.1:12500-42973 GCA_016490735.1 Pachyseris speciosa | reverse complement strand
TCACACAAGGCCATCCAAGTGACATTGAAATGTGAAGGGACCAATCACTAGTGCCCGATCACATGTTAGGTTATAGCATACCCCTCAAGGGTATTCTTTGACAAAATAGTGGATCAAGGAGGATTAAAAAAATTCCAATGCTCTTTTAATCTGAACAGCTCTCTGTCATGAATTCATTTAGTAATTTTGTAATCACCATCAGTTTCTTCCGCACTTAAAGACAACAATGCCAGAAGCTCTCGTATTAATGTTGGTCAATGGTCATTATATGTAGAAAGAAAATGTAAAATCAAGGCTTTCATGATTTTCAAGTGGATTACTATGTTTTTGTATTACGTTGGGCATATTTACATGGAGGGAGGGTGCCCTGGCTAACCAAGTTACGTGGCTAACCAAGCTACATGTACCCTGGGAGAGCCATGCTGCCTCCATGTAAACAGGGCGTTTATCCACATAAGGTGGTCTGCAGGTATTTACTCAGGCATATTAAGGTGGTATGGTACCCTAGAAATGTATGGAAATTATAGGCAGAAAACATTTATTGGCAAAGTGAAAACTTTGAAGATTTTCTCTCTGCAAATACCAGAGTCAGCCCACAAGTTTAGGTTCATATCATAGATCATACAAGACAAATTGTAAAAAAATTGTTTCTTGCCTCACTGACTAAGTACTTTTGCTCATTTATTGTTACTGAGGAAGCACTATTAAAGACATCTGACCAAGGCTTGTCTTGTGTACACATGGCATGAGAGACTCGAACATCATTGTGTTTAATTTGTGATCATTCATGGCAATGAGTTGCATTAAGACATTGTACATTAGTTTTTACATTTTCCTGATGGTTCATCTGTTATAGCTATTTTTCTTTTAATTGTTAACTTTTAGTTGCCAGGGCACCCATTTATAACAGCCTCAGCTGACAGGCTTCAGCTGATAGGTTTATTATTATTATTATTATTATATTATTATTATTATTATTATTATTATATTATTATTATTTCTCTTTAATGAACCACACAATATTTTTGAAGTTCATTTTTTAATGAAAACATGTTTCGGATGAGACATCATCCCATCGTCAGTTGTACAGTAAAGAATGAAATGAAAAATGAGCAATAAATGGTGTAACAGAGTGAGATATTAACAAGAATAATTAAGGGTAAAGAAACTATTTATGCTAAGAAAGGAGACTAATTAATAAGAAAGTGAGGTGTTTGACCTGAGAATTTAAAGAAGGCTGCTCCCAAAGGATGTGCATGGCTTCCTTGATTTTCAATTGGAAGCTAGTGGTCAAGCAGAGTCAAGAATTCTAAAACAATCTTCAGAACAAGGGAACAACAGTTTTTCAGTTTTCAGAATTTTTGAGGTGTTTGAGGATGTGGGAATGTTTGTCGGAGGAGAGATGTTCACGGATGCAAGTGGCAAGATGTCTGTTGGTTTCACCAACATAACAAGCACGCAAACAGCCTGCACATGAAAACTTATAAATGTTTCGCGATCATAAATCCATAGGGATGGAATCCTTAACCCCAAACAATCTCCTGATTTTAAACAGAGTAAACACCAACTTGTGGTTCCCTTTGTTCTGTTAAATTTGGAAGCAGAAGATTTGTGAAGATTTAACGAAAAATTTTCAAACTTGAAGATCTTAACGTCACGTGACTTGTAAATAAATATTTATGGTAAAATATCTTCTAAAGCCGCGGCTACACGAGCGATTGTTTGCTTGCGATGGTGATGCGATTTTTTGGAAAATTGTCCCGTCGCCGGCGCGCGATGAAAATCACCCGTGTAGCCACCCTTGCACAGGTGATGCGACGGCTCAAAAAAATCGCAGAAAAAAGATCAGCGAAAAGTTAAACTCATTCAATTTCTCGCGATTTTTTTCTTGCGACTTTTACCTGTTGCGTTGCCAGTTCAAGGGTGGCTACACTTGCGATTTTCATCGCGCGCTGGTGACGCGACAAAATTGAAAAAATCGCATCACCGGCGCGAGCGAAAAATCGCTGTGTAGCCCGGCTTAAGCGAAATGGGGAAGATAAAATGAAATCGAATTAAATCTTTAGTGTCACACGTTTGTACTTCAAGTGCTTCAAATGGATTAGCGTGTCTGCGTGTGCACATTAATTAACGGTCTTGCAATTAAGAAAAATAAGTCACGTGACATTAGAAATGACTCAATAGCTTCTCATAGAAATAATAGGTACCACCATACGAGGCTAAATCATGATGAATTTTCAAGGTGTAATAGTATGGCACCCGAAAAGCTTGGGTTATACTTTGCTATAATTATATTCCGCGCTTTACTTTAAAGACTTGGACGTTAATCGCCATTTACTGGTCACGTGACCAAAATGTCCCGCACTTAAACATAAAAATGTGGCAATGGCATCAAGTCTTACGTGTTTGTAGAGTTTGACGATTTTCGCCTATATCTACGCAATGTTATGATTGTCTTTTGATTTTATGCAAATTAGGTTTTTAACCATGCCTTAATATGCCTAAGTATGGGGTCTTGTGGTCCCTTTTTATAATAATAATAATAATAATAATAATAATAATAATAATAATAATAATAATAATAATAATAATAATTTAGACCTTATATAGCGTATTTTCCATGTGTATATGATCAAATGCGCTTTACAAGCAGATGAAATTGGAATTTGGAAATGTTGGTTTTTGTGGAGATGGGAAAACCGGAGAACCCGG
Organism: Pachyseris speciosa; assembly: GCA_016490735.1. NCBI lineage: Eukaryota > Metazoa > Cnidaria > Anthozoa > Scleractinia > Pachyseridae > Pachyseris > Pachyseris speciosa. Next base: position 40,261 of record JAEMWC010002299.1, on the reverse strand, counting down.
AGAAAAACCTCTCGGAGCAGAGAAGAGAACCAACAACAAACTCATCCCACATATGACGCCGCCGCCATCCCTGCTCCTGCGTTTTTGAGAAGGAAAACGTGGATCGATTTCTTAGACATTCCAGCCTCCGAAAATAAGAATCCTTCATAAAATAATTTAAATTTCATGGCGATCAGAATCAAATTCTTTCTGTAGTAAAAGATTTTCCAAAACCATCTTTTTCAAGAAAATGGAAAGGAATTCTGATTTGACACGGTATTTTTTTTTTTTTGCAAACATCTCAAAGAGGCTAGAAAGCAGCGAGGGTTTACTCACTGCGAGTTATATGGGTTATTTTTTAAATTGCTTGAAAACCAAAAGAAAATATATTATTACGCACTGGTGTTACTATATCAATTTTGATCGGCTACAAACACGTAGCTAATTGCCGCTGGTATTGTTCTCGTTACGTCATGCCTACAGAAAATAGTTTTATGCATGTAGAACTGACGTCATACCTATAGACAATAGTTTTACACACGCGACAAATACGTTTGTTATATACCTAGACTTTCTCTCAACAAAACGAGCACTGCGATTGGTTGATTCCAGGTCACGTGCCCTGACCAAATTCAAATGTATCCCGATCGGGAGACAATTCCGCAGTTGTTGCCCGCGCGCAGGATACCACAGCACGTGATTAGTGCATGACTAAAAAGTGGCATGATCTTCAGCACGTGCTGACGTCAGCTTGATTGACGAAGGCGGACCTGAGAACACTGCCAGTTTTCAGTTTAAACCAACGATAATACAAAAGTTATGGAACCTGAGACTAGAAGGAAATGTTTTTCTCCAGTATCAGCCGAAGAAATTCAGCATCCAATAGGAAGAAAAGATTCGGAAAATACAAAAAAGGCATATTCTACTTTTTCAGGTACTTTTAGCCATTTGTACATTATTCATTCAGCAGGCTTGTGAAGAAAGACGTGTTCTTGTATGGCCGTCTTTGTTTGTTTGTCAGTTCATTATGCTGTGGTTGTTGAAGGGAAAGTCTCGGTATATAACAAAGCACTTAATGTATGATCCCTCGGGAAACCTCTTAGTTTTGTTTTCTCTCGAGTCCTGATGTTTCCCTCGACCACGTCTCGGGAAACATCAGGACTCTCGGGAAAACAAAACTAACTGTTTCCCTCGGGACCATACATTAAGTGTATATTGTTTTGCTTAAGCTTTTCGAGAGTTCTCTTACAGAACGATTTTCCTAAACGTTTTTCAGTTCATTCAAAAGTTAAGTTTAAAGTTTTAAAAGATATGTTTGAAAAGGAGCTTTTGTAAAATGTTTTTGGAAAAGTTTGGACTGCGCTTCAAATTTTAGGTTGCAAGTAAAGTTGTTTACAAGTTGATGTAGCATGTTAAGGCCCGGTTCAAACTTCGAACTTTTCATTTGTCGAACTTAATACCTATTTGGGTCGACTCAAATAAATAAGTTCGGCAGTTAGTTTAAACGTCGAACGTAATTAAGTCGAACAAAAGTGAACAATAGCTCTTGCGGTCAGCGGTTATTGCTTGCCAAAATGGCGAAAAAAAAAATGCGAGACAGACATATTTAATCGTGGAAATGAAGAGCTTGTTTTTCTTGGAAATGCGATCAAGGAGGGCAGAAGAAGGCGACTCATGATGCAGTTAGCGACAAACAACCTCACTACCAGGAGAAAGCAAGTTTTGAATTTGGCTTTCCTTTTATTTGTTATTGCTAATTTCCGAAAAGAAAGTTACTGTTCCTCGTCAAGTTCGTTCGATTTTCGACACATTTCATGAAAAACTCTATACGCTTCAGAGGCGCCGTACTGTGGAACTTTGTTTCCGATTATTTAAATGGCTCTTACAATTTTAAACAATTTATCAGAAAAATGAAACTTGACCCATCTTTTAGGGAACACAGTTTTAACAGTTCATCTGTTCAGTTGGTGCCCAAGAAGAAGATGTGCGATTTTATATTTTAAATTTCTGAATTTTTATGTAAATCCCTATTTAAATTCCTGAATCTCTATGTCAGTTCTAAATTTTTATATTTCATGTACGTTTTTTCGTGTTTATCACTCAAATCATTTTATATTTTTAAATCTACTTAAGTCTGTAATTTCATAGATAATACACGACCCCTCAAGCATATATTTTGCTTTAACTACTGATCATGTTTAGGAGGATTTTACTTACTTACTTTACTAAATGGAAGAATGCGGCCTTACCGAATGTTATTTATGTGCGTGTCCATTTTAAAATGTCTATCGAACCAGCACCCAAGGTCGCTAGCCGGTGTAGTCACACTCTCACCGACTTGCAGCGTGTCTATAGTTACTTTAGCGAGTTGTTGTCTTGTGCCAATGATGATGAACTCCGTTTTACCATCATTCAATCTTAACCTATCCCGGAGCATCCACTCCCTGATGTCCGCGATGCAGTTGTGCATGGTCTCGACAGCAGCGGACTGCTCAGCACTGGAGTCAGCATTGAAGGCGATAAGCACCTATGTATCATCAGCGTAGGTATGCGCATCGGGTATAGGTGGCGCTCGATGATCGTGAACAGCTTGCTAGCGTAAATGACAAATTGTAGAGGACCTAGGCAGGATCCTTGCGATACACCCTACTTCATCTGGAAATTTGTTGATGTTCCGCCGTTGATAGAGATGGACTTGAATCTAGCGCGGAGGTAGAGCTGAAACCAAGAGTGCACCTGTCCCGATATACCAAAGTCCGTATGGAGACGATCGAGCAGAATTGTGTGGTCTACAGTATCAAAGGCCGCGCTTAGGTCAAGAAGCACAAGAAGGGTGCCGCGTTGCTGGTTCATATTGAGCAGGATATCGTTCTTGACTCGTAGCAATGCAGTCTCGGAACTATGGCGTTGCCGGTATGATGACTGCGCTTTAGAATAGAGGTTGTGTGTGGCCAGGTGGTCATGCGTTTCCAGAAACACAGCCTGCTTAGTAAGCTTTGAAGCTGACTAGTCTTAGTCTATTTTCTATTATTGACTAGTCTTAGTACTCCTTACATTTTAAACATATATATATTTCGTGATTTTAAAGCCAGAGGAAAACGAACTATTCTCTTTTCGCGCCATGGTGTGCGAATGCAAGCCTTTTGCGCATGGCATATTTGTGAAACGTGTAGACTTGTGGTTAAAATAATTATACTTTATCAAATGTATACGCAATGTATGCATTGCATTCGGCACATGAAAAGTTCGACGTCTGAATCGGTGTCGAACTGTTGCCGTTCTATTCGACTGACCCAGTCGGATAGAAAAACAGTATCGACCCGAATACAAATCTGTCGATGTTAAATGATTCATACGTCGAACTTTTCATGTAATTAATACCGAAATTAGGTTCGGCACATGAAAAGTGCGACGTTCTTGTTCGCTTCATTCATTTCACGCGCTCAAAAGTGGTTAAGTGGTGCATAAATTACAGTTGCTGCACGTGCCTTCCATAACAGAAATCAAGTCTTTCCTTCTAATGTTCCGTCTAAAATTGTCCAACGAGGGTTGCTGTCGATCACTTGAGGATAGTCTGGCCCAGTGTGTAATAGAGTGTTTTCCGTATCTCACTGTTGAGTAGCGAGGTACATCAAAATCTGCATTTCTTAGGGAGTACCCTTTGTTTGCAAAATTGAAAAGTTCACCTATGTAGTCAGGGGCCAAGCCACTTCTAGCTTTGTACGTAAAAAATACAATCTCTTGAAGCCTCGTATTGTAGAGAGAGGGCGACTTTGCACGACGTAGAAGGTCTTCGTAAGTATCTGTCCTGCAGTTGTAAATTACTCTAAGAGCGCGTTCTTGCAGTCTCTCCAATTTTCTCCGCTCGGATTGCTTAAAAAATGCCAAACAGTTTGGCAATACTTCAGATGAGGAAGATTTGCTGTTAGGTAAAGTTGAACTTTGGACTCAAATTTCAATGCAAATGTTTACATGTAAAATTTTGTTACTATCAAAAAAGATTTTTTTGGAGGGGGGGTGGGGTGGGTTTGATTGCTAAGAAGTGTATTTTACTTGAAAATTAGGAAGTTTGTAAGTTGTTTATATGCATAGTGGCTATGAACAGTGGAGTGAATGTTTTCAAAACCCTGACACACCAAGTGGAGATTTGCAAACTTCTGAAATTCTTACAAAGGATAAAGAATTGCCAAAACAACATTTTCACTGCTGATGTTGATAATGGAGCCAATGAGAATGATGATATTGATGGCTGGTGTGTAGTAGTTAAATGCCCTTCAGGGCTTACAGATACACTGCAACCAGATTTAGTAGAAAATTCAGACATTTTTGTTTTGCACCAGTAGAAGGAAACCAAAGCACGTTTCAGTTATCATTTAACTTGGACAGATCTCATTCTAAGCTACATAATCAAGATTTTGGCCAATTCTTGCCTATCCACCATCACTAGCCTCTAGCTACTCTAACACCACATTCAAGACTTGGAGCCCTTTGATTCAAACTAACTATTGGTAACGGCTGTTGCTTGGAAACCAACGACAAAATAAACTTTGATCACACGTCGAAAAGATGTTGTAGTGTTAAGGAAAGCGAAGCTTTTCTTCTATACGAAATTTTGTTTCCGTTGCTGGGTAACTGGGTGATGTTTTGCCGATGAGAATCTTTGATTGAAGAAGCTTCCTCGGTGGACGTGGAAAGCAACAGTAAAGTTATCAAGCACTTTAGGGTTTTGTTGGCGCTCATCCAAACAACGATTTTGTATGAAATGGAGCTATTATACAGTTCTGCTCTCCGGGTGATTGTTTTTCAAGTTCGTACTGCTTTTTGGAAGGAACGTTATGTCAATATATTGTTAGCTATTTGTTTAACTTACTACTATGGGTGTCAGTGTCAGTTTGTCTGATGTCTCCCGTGACTTAGCTTCTCCAAGAAACTTTGAAGAAACATCGTATCGAGTTTTGTTTTCTTACAATGTTTGTTGTTTTTGACCCGCGGTAAATTGTTTTATGCTTTCTTCTGAAAGTATTTTGTACTTAAGAATGATTTTTTGTTGTTGCCAAACGTTTACCATCCAATAGTTCGTCTTGATCCTAAAACTCTTCGTTTTCTCTGCTGTCGCTTGGGGTGGGGTGGGGGAAGGGTGCACAAAATTGGCTGAAGACTGATTAATGCAAAGTTGCTCGAGCGCTTCCGGACGAATTTTCCGGAATGGCTCACGTAACCTTTTTATACTGTTTTCTATAGTATTACAAGAGGCGACAATTAGCCTAAACTCGGGCTTGCAAAAAATAGTATTGTATCCCTAATTTAGCGCTAAACAAAAGAATAGAAAGAAGTCTGTCTTTCTTACATCGGACGCATTGCGCTTAGCTTGTGTTGGAATCTATTTCTTTAGACCCCTATCAACATATATTCCTCTAAAATTACAAAATTGCTTTACAGCTCAACCATTGAGAACAATAATTATAACACTTGTAAAAAATATTTCTAAAAGAACAAGAAAAAGAGAAACAGAAAAAAAATAGCCCGTGATATATACCACTAAAAGACATCGAACCCGGGCTAGCTGCGTCACAGGCAGGAACAATGACCTTTAGGCCACACAGGTTTATCGTTATGCAATGTGATAAAAATAGTGTATTGATTCCAAAAAAACTAAGCATACTTGTTTTCGCTTCGATGGATAATTGTTTGAGAAAGGAAACGCTTATCGAACGATGTAGGATTTTTTCGCATAAACGTTAATGGAGTCTCGGTGAAATGTGAGTAGAAAATTAATTAGCAGAGTTAAACTGTTTACAAATACGTCAATCCAGGGTCATTTGAAACACAAGAAAGGAACGTTTCTCGGACAGTTTCAAGTCACGCAAGTACATTTGTAAAAACTAATTGCTTATCATTCAAAAATTAAAGTCCAGAAATTGAGATATTGTGGGAAAATAGTAAATAAACTACCTGTCAAAGTCTAAGGGTTGTGTGATATCCCGTACTTGAGTTATTCAACAAAATGTACATCTCAATGGAGCGGATACGGGGAACACGGCAGTCCATCTGGAGTTAAATTTTGGTCATGTTAAAAGCTTTCTTCTCGCAGTTGAACTTGCAAACATTCGTATAGACACTTCTCTTAACATATTAGTTGTTGAGACTTCAAAGACACAAGGTAAATCGACGTTTTCCGATACGTGACAACAGGCACTCGGCCGTGAAAGGTCAAATTCCCTTTGTCCGTAGTCTCTAATTTTTGGCGCTCCCCTCGCGTCGCGTCTCCTCGCAACTTCTCGCGCGCACGTATCTTTCGCCCGCCCCACAATCCATCGCCAAAATTAGGCCCCGTTTATATGGAGAAAAGTTGTCCCGGGCAAGAGGGTCACCCTCCCAGCCGTGTCAACTTTAGCGAGCGTTTATATGAGAAAACGTTGACCCTTTTGCCCGAGCCAGCAGCACTCGCTCATGCTCTGATTGTCTCACCTTGACCGAGTTGACCCGGCTAGGCGAGCCAAAGTGTTTATATAGAGAAAAGTTGGCTAAAATAGTTAGCGCTTGCGCAGAAACGCCTGAAGTGAGCTTTGTGGATGAAACTCGACGACGAAGAAAAAGAAGAACCGTCGGGAAGACGAGAAGCGGGAAGCCCGAGTAACAAGCAGACTTCTGTACACACAGTGCCAGTAAAAGAAAAAATGATTGGGAAGCTCCGCTTTTTGGCTTGGTTAAATATGTATATTAGACCATAGAACTGACATCATCCAATGCTCAAAGTCAAGTGGAACCACGAGAAGTGGGCGAGTGGGTTTACTGCCAAGTTTTGAGCATTTTACGGTTTCATTTCTGTAGTCTAAAAGAGTACAGACGATAGAAAACGGCTATCGATTTGTTCTTTATATTAACAAGGAAAAATACTAGCAGCATGGGATTTATTTTCGTTAAGGAAAGAGCGCGTGACCAAACGAAAATTAAGCCATCAATTGAGTTTTTCAACTAGAAATCACATCAATTACAAATCTTTCAAATTTGCGATGTTATTGGTCTTAATTTGATATCACCGACACTAATCATCGCATCTGACTGGTAATAAAAACTGACAGTATGGTATATGAATGTTTTTTTTTTTCGTCAGCCGTAAACATTAAATAATCTAAATCAGAATCTAAATCAGTGCTATGAGGCAAAGACACATGTTAGCATTTGCTATGCGGCAGCTGTTTGGCAATGAATGAATGAAACGAAATGATTGCGCTTGACAAATCAACTTAAGTGCCTGGAGTTGCTGAGTTCCACGAAGAGGGCACGGTCATTGCTCAGTGAGCTTCTCGTTAACTTCGTTTTGTGGTCTGATCCATGCACTGACAGTAGATCACAACACCTCCCGAGTTGTTGTGCGGATTGTTTTATGTTAAGAGCTTCCGATGCTAGAACATGATTGTTGGCATGCTCAGAGATATTCCTGCATGGTACTCTCAGCGTCTGACCGGATCGTAATGACGGTCGCTCGTGAATGAAGTGACATATTATAGTGATATTCTCTGTTTAATTAACCTATACAAAGACTCATATAAAAGTTTCCAGAATAAACCTGAAAGGTATTCTCGTCAATATTTTTATTTTCCTGCTTAACCGATACAGTTACGAAATCTGATGGAGGATCAAAAGACATTACCAATAAAGTTACAACAACTGAAGGCACATCAAAGAAAAATCCACATACAGTTACAACAACTGATGAAGCTTTAAAGGATATTCCTGATATAGGTGCAACAACTGATAAAGAGACAGCGGAAATCCCAGATCCAGTTAGCATAACTGATGAAGGAACACAGGAAGGTGATGAGGATGAGTTTGTACATGTGCCAACGGATTTGAAACGTTTCGTCATCGGCATGGGTGGTATTGTGATAAAAGCAATACAGCAGACATCCGGAGCAATAGTAGTGCCAAAGCCATGGGATGAGGAAGGTTTTACAGTCACTGGAAATGAAGAGCAAAGAGCTTCCGCGAAGAGACTCATAATAGAAAACGTGGTAGGTGGAAGTCCCTTGAAGCAATCATCTTTTTTTGAGCCCATAAGTGTTTCCTCAAAATTTAAAACTTTTCCCAGTAAATTCATTAAGTAAAAACGCCTGAAAGGCGATAACCTGTTGTAATCAACCGCCATCACTTTTAAGTTATGCCAATAATTATAATACAGTTGAACCTCCCGTAAGCGACCACTCAAAATTTCAAGCATAGGCGGTCGCGTACAGGTACTCTGAATTCTGGAGACACCGAGAAATCGATAACTTCGGTGAAATCAAACACAAAGAACCAAGGATAGGACTGAACAAAAGGAAAACGCATTGATGGTTAACTTCAAAGGGTGTATGGACTATATATTATAAGGCGTTTAGGTCGTTTCTTTTACGGCCACAAAATTAATTGATAAAACCAAGCACGTATTCTCCAGATACAAATTCAATCTACGCGTTCATTTCAGTATAAAGTATACGAGTGTGTCTACATCGGGAAAAAAATATCTTGTTTGTGACATTTACGTCCCTGGTGTTGGCCAGGAAAGCGAAAATGTGACGGCAAACAGTTTTTGCGCTACTGGAGCGGCAGGATATGAGTGACAAGTTGTTGCTTACGGCAGGTTAAAAGCAATGCCAAGTTTTCAAACTGTCAGCTCTAAAAAGTGGTCGTTTACGGGAGGTGATAGCTTACGAGAGGTAGTTGGCAAAGTGAGGTTTGACTGTAAGCCACCACTAAGTACCTGATTCGATCTAAGGTTTCACTGTGACACGAGCACTGTAACTAGCCGAATATAAACTGAGGAGCAGCAATATTGCTCTTCAGAGGATATAGTGAGAAATGTGTGCTTCTACTGCTTTGATAGTAAATCAGTATAACTTAAATTTTGTTTGCAGGAAAAAGCAACAACGCGTAAGGAAAGCCAACTCAATAAAATCTCTTACTATATTGACGAGTGGAATCTGCCTGTAGACTGTAAACTCAAACTGGAGCAGATCGCGAAAGAAGATCGTATAGTTCTTCCGGAATCCTACACGCAGTACCAAATAAAACCAGCTAAGGCGGAGGTATTCGATAAGAATTTGCAGTAATTTGTCATAGAGATCTTTTGTCATAGAGATCACGTAACCAGAGACAGGTCTGGGCAGAGACCGACCAGAAAAAGCAATCGAACCGAACCACGGTCTTCAAATGGATTTTATAATGTTTTACCAAATTCTGATGGGGTTGATTTGTAAGACAGACAAGAGCTAAATTCGGTTCAAAAATTACAACCGGACCGCGGACTTGCAGTGTTGAAAAAAATCTTTATTTTTGCTGATTCCTTCGGTGTCATGTACGTTAACACTTCATCAACCATTGCCTGTCAGGCTAACTAAAAGCCCCATGAACAGAACTGGCTTATATTTACGATCGACTTGAACTAACTTCTAACCAACGCGGTCTGAATGCAATAAAGTCTGCTTTCGAATTCGTCGCGAATTTCTTGTTTGAAAACAAAAATACTTACGTCTAGCTCAATCCCTCCCACTTGTTTCCTCACTTCGGTAGGTTAGAAAGAGACAATGTAATAGCATGTAATTCTCCAACGTTACTACCCGAGAAAACATAATAATAATACAGAGACAAACCTTCATATATTCCGATCGAAAATGTCCAATTGGATAACTTAAATTTGTGTTCAACCAAAATATAGACATGTCAGATATACGGCCTTTTCAATCCACAGCTGCTGTTTCTTTCTCTCTTTCTGATTGAAAAGTTGTTGTTTCGCCTTTTAAATAATTCTCCCGAGTTCCTCATTGCTCCCTTCATTGTCAAGTACATTTGAAGATTTTGGGCACATTCACATTGGAAGTGTACCTTGCATTACACACGGCATAAGTATTTAGATCGCTCCATCCTTCTTTTTTTAGGAATTTTACAGTGCAACTGATGATCCAAGCTATATGTCAGAACTTAAGGACGACACTTTAGAATCCTTACGAAGGATTAAAAGCCAGATGGAGACAAAGAGGCACCTAAAGGCTGAAATTAGGTGTCAGTTTGGAAAGGTTATCATCTGCCGACGTATAGAAGGTATAATTGTCTTTCCTAGTATTTCCTTGTTTTCATTTGTGCTTCCAGCTAATTGTAGTGATGGGGTAGGGGTGACTTTAATTGTAACAGAAACGGAGCGAGACGGTAGGGAATAAATAGGCCAATATTGCCTTTGCGACACATCTGTGTGTGCCATCTGTGTGTGCCAATGGCAATGGATCTGACACACATTGGCAAGCAACAGCACACCCTTTTTTCAAGAGACTGAGGGTTGCATCGATTAGCACGAGTCATGCATTTTACTTTTTCAAACGCTATTGAAGTAAGGTACACTGGGGTTAGAGAGACACCTGAAGCTCCATCTTAACTCAAAACAAGAGACTATTTGTAGCCTACACTCATGCCAGCCAAAAGTTCGATCTTTTATTTTAAAAAGTGAAAACAGACAAACAGCTTGATTTCTGAAAAACGTTTGTCAGCCTTAAGCTTACTGCGAAAGTCAAAAAACCGTGAACACTTTGATTTGATTTTGACAGGTCCATTGCGTAGTCACCAATCGAATGCGAGATGAAACTGCAAAGAAAGCAACCAAATTAACGATGTCTTGATCAGTCACGAACTTTGCTTTGATCGCTTTTCCTTCCAAAAATGGTTGTTACCCTGTAGTTTTTTCATTATTAGTTTAACCTTGTGTATTTATGCAAGTAAAGAGGAAATTCGAGCGACTTTAAACAACGTGAGGCTCAAATTGGTGGCTACATAATGGACCTGTCAAAATCAAATCAAAGTGTTCACGGTTTTTTTACTTTACCGTAAACATCGAACAATACCCGAAACAGAAGAATAATTGCGTTACAATTAGCCTCAGAAGTTACAGTGTAGCCAACTTTTACAAAAAAAACGACAATTATATTGAGCCACATAATGTTGGCATTTCCGATGCTGAAACTGTTAAAAATTGTGTATAATTTGGCAATGAGTTGTTGCTCTTCGCGGTAGCTGCAGGGGCCCCCGGGCTACAATTTCCCGAAGGTCAATCTCTTGTTAACTTATGCACCAGTTATTTGAAACCCCCGCCACCCCCTATTCGGGCTTAAGGGGGGCTTTCACTTTTTATGCAAGTGAAAGCGAGTGAAGTCCTTGATCCCCGGGGACAAAAGTGAGTGGTGCATTTCCCCGCCCACACAGTTCCACACACATATGGTACTCCTGTTGTAAAACAACTTATTGTCGCCAAGCGTAACACCGGTTAAAAAACATTGTTGCCAGCCATGAAATAAACACATTGATTTTTGAGCGGCCAGCACATTACTTGCAAAGGCCCCGCAATGCACAATGAATAAGTCAAATATCTTTTTTGTAAAGCTAATTCAATTGATACTTCTGGATATATTGACAATGAAACACAACCGGGACAAGTGCACTTCTTGCTGTTCGTTACCAGAAAATAATAAAATACTTTGGGTTAAAAGCACATGCATACCGGAGCGATTCTTTCAATTTTCATTCGACAACAATTGGTAGTCTTTACACTAGGCTATTAAGTAAGACTTAAGAGCTGCTAAGTTTTACTTAGCCAAAAATATATGTGTGAAGACCTTAGTAAAATCCCAAGATATTTTACTTTGCATCTCATTATAGTCGGAAAGTTGAAACGATTTCAAGTAACTTGAAAACCATCCTTTATATAGAACCGACTTAGCCAACTTTCGGTTTCTTGAGCTTTGAGGTGGGCGAAGCCCGTCAGTCAACTTTAATTAACTGCGGGGAAAACTAAATTTAAGTTATATCTCAAGGAAAAAACAACACTTGTATGTGAAGCGTTAAGTCAGAAAAATTTACTTGAAGTGTCTTGACTTGAAATCTTTCAAAGTATACTTTAGTTTAAAGACTACCAACAAAGCTTAAATCAAGCGCAAGCACGCCGGAACGAAATTGACATGACCTCTGATCTTAAAAGCTCGTAAGCGGCCTTGCTGACAGCAAAGTAAGCAATGTTATCGCTCAATTTTCGACCGGAAATTAAATTACACATCATGACACTTTCAATTCAAAATGTCACATCACTAGAATAAGATCGCTAAAGTCACAAGGGTGGAAAACAAGTTAAACTAGAGACTATATTAGCCTTCACTCGGCTTTCCAAGAGGCAATCGGAAATGATCCAAGGAGTTTGCGTTTCCTCGTAGGTGCACTAGCTTGCATGCGGGGGAAAAATATTCAACAGAGTGAAACTGTTTACAAAATAATACGTCATTTGAAACAGAGACAGTATTATAGAAGGTGTTCGTCATCGTGGTTTCAAATGATAGCTGAGTTAATCTTTTGTCTCACGATTGAGTCACAAAGATGTGGATCGCGACGTTTAGACAACCATACTGCTGGTCTTCATCAGGCGATGGTGTCGACTGGCTGCGTGTGATTATAAGAAGCACCGTCGCTGGTGGTGATTATAAGAAGCACCGTGGCTGGTGGTGATTGTTGCGTTTCGATCCTCGCTTAGGCAGTTGTTGATTGGAGGATTTCGATCTTGGCCTTCCCAAGATACACAAGGCCAACACACCACTGAGATCCATAGTCTCTTGTGTGAACACCTTTGCTTATGATCTGTCCTCCTACCTAGCCGATGTATTATCTCCCCTAACAGGGAACTCAGAGTACACAGTTGACAACTCAGCTCATTTTGTGTCCATTGTGAACGGTGAAAGGATTCTAGAAAACGAGATCATTGTGTCATTCGACGCAGAGTCTCTGTTCACGAACGTTCCAATCGAAGGAGCAGTACAGACTGCACTGCGAAAACTGGAAGCTGACCCGTGCCTTGCCAACCGCACGACTCTAACACCTACGCAGATTGCAGACCTCTTGAGTTTCGTTCTAAGATCCACATACTTCCAGTATGATGGACTGATTTACGAACAGCAAGAAGGAGCAGCCATGGGTAGCCCGGTATCCGCAATGATAGCTAACCTCTACATGGAGGGTTTTGAGGAGCAAGCTTTGACATCGACGCCCTGTACACCTAAGATCTGGAAACGCTATGTGGATGACACCTTTACCATCCTAAATCGTGATAAAGTTGACTCGTTCTTACAACGCCTCAATAGTCAACAGCCGACGATCGTTTCACAATGGAAACTGAGAATGACAACTCAATTCCCTTCCTTGATACGCTGATCATCAAGGATTCGAATGGATACCTCTCTACCAGTGTTTACAGAAAGCCTACACACACTGACCAATACCTAGCGTATGATTCACACCACCCGCAATCTGTAAAACGCGGTATTGTCAAGTGCCTGTACGATCGATCTAAACACCTCATAACAAAACCATCAGTTATCTCTCATGAAAAGAAACACCTCTCGTCGGTCCTTGTTTCCAACGGTTATCCGTTTTCGTTTGTGAAAAATCTTACGAAAACTAAGGGAGGAACAACCACTAAAGAACCTGAACCCGAAATTAAATCTTCTGTGGTTCTGCCATACGTCAAAGGCACATCGGAGGCTCTTCGCCGTTGCCTACAACAAAAAGGCTTTTTCAGATCTGACACAACTCTTAGATCACACCTAGTGCGACCTAAGGACAATGTCGATCCAGCCGTTTCAGAACATAGTAACGCGACCGGACATTATCCGCTCTGGGACGAAGTTAAATTTATTGACCGAGACCCACATTGGTACACCCGTAGGGTTAAAGAGGCTATTCACATAAGACTTCACCCTAACAACGTCAACAGGGACAGTGGAATTGAAATTCCTGAAGTGTGGATGCCCACGATCAAACAACACAGCAGCCGATCAGTACCTAAGCGGACCGCTGAGGAAACAATTTCTAGTCGGAACGACAAGGATCGAAATCCTCCAATCAACAACAGCCTAAGCGAGGATCGAAACGCACCAATCACCACCAGCCACGGTGCTTGTTATACTCACACGCAGCCAGTCGACACCATCGCCTGATGAAGACCAACATTATAGCGGTGGAAACGTCACGACTACATCTTTGTGACTCAATCGTGAGACAAAAGATTAACTCAGCTATCAGAGACAGTATTGTAAGAAAGAGGGTAAAGTTTCTGCGGTCAGTTTCGTGTCAAGCAAGTAAAAACTAAAATCGCCTATCATTCAAAAAAAAAGTGTCAAACATAAAGTCCAGAAACTGAGATATTGTGATATCCCGTACTTGAGGTATTCGGCAAAATGTATTACACAAAATTACAGAGTTTAAAAGGCAGCCGGATTGAAGTTTTGATTGAGTTTTGTTTGGCCTTGTTAAAACCTTTCGACTCTGTTGAACTTGCAAACATATCATTGGTTAGGACCTCAAACACATGAACATGATATAATCCAACAGGCGGCATTCTTGTTGATGTTGGTTGCTGTGTGATGTTTTTTAGCGCTTGCGCATAAACGCCGGAAGTGCCCTTTGTGGATGAAACACGACGACAAAGAAAAACGGACGACAGTTTAAGACTCGGTTTCCACCGGAAGTCCGAGTAAAAACAAAACTCTCCAATTTTTTGCAGAGAATACTCCAAATTAAAGCGTAAACTGGACTAACCGTTATTTTAAGCACAGTTAAACTTGTACTGGGCAGTCATTTTTAGCACTGGAAATTCATATTACTAAAAACAAAAAACTGTTTATAATGGTTGTGCTTATCTGATGTACTGGCTTTTATAAGTAGGGTAATTAACACGTGCAAAAAGGTGTAAATTACAAGTGAAATAACATTTCTCGATATAGGTGCTTTTCGGCGCGTAAAGTGGTTTGCGTTTAATTATCACGATTATCATCATCATCATCGTCATTATTATTGCCCTCTGTATATTTTATATTTTTAGACGATGAAGAAGCAGATACAGAGTGGACTATTGAGGAGGCCACAAACAATTTACGAGGGAGTCAATGGAGAACCATTTTTAAAGCAGGAGCGAACCTAAACGAAAACGTCTTGCAAGAACATGCTTTTGATAAAACCCCTAAGGCCCACGAAGATTATTCGTCAAGATTCGATTTCACATTTTTAATGCCCAACGGTCAGCAAATAAACCTATGGGTAAGGTCCAAATATGTTGTTGGTGGGCTATTTTCTAAGCTTTACTATAATCATATAATGAACTAACTGCAAATTACATATATATGATAGGCTAATTAGACTGTAGTCTTGAAGCTACATGCTTATGAAAAATATGTATCAGTGACTCCATTCTCGCCTGTTGGAAACATCGGCCGGGGATTTAAAAAACTTTAACTTGTAATAATAATAATAATAATAATAATAATAATAATAATAATAATAATAGTGCTACAAACCTGCAGATAAATTCTTAAACAAGCGAATTCTTAAACAAGCGAACAAACAAACAAAAAAGTCCCACGGGGAAGTTTTCTGGACAACTTTGAAATGTTATATAATTTCATGCCTTCGACTGTTGTTTCTATAGGACTTATCAACCCCTAAAGAGGAGTGTTTTGTGATAGGTATTTGAGTTATCACCAACTTTCCTTAGTGTTTGAAACAAGAATAGATGGCCTTCAGAGCAGTTGAGTGAGACAATACGTAATAAACAACAAAAGTGACAAACACAGCAAGAAATTCCTCGTCCTTATTACACAGGTGTGGGTAACCAAGAAAAACCTTGGGAAAAGGTTGGAGGATATACGAATCCCCTTAGGATACATACAGAACATATTGGAGGAAATACACTTTAAAGATGAAATAACACGGTCACGATGCCGAGGGTGGCTGGTGCTACCACCTCAAACATATCTTCAAACATATCTTCGGACAGACATTTTGTTTCCTGGCTGCGAGTTTGATTTCAGACTCACCATCACAGGGCATAGTGGTATGTTGCTGCGTAGTTAACAAAGTCAAGTATATAATATTGTCGTGATACTTTTGAACTTCTTTGCAGTCAGGCGTGATCAATATATGCAGATTAAAAGAAAATTCAAGAATTTCATTTGAATGGAATCTTGAAAATTCCTCAGGAAATGTATCTGCAAGAGAGGCACTAATTTTAGTTTAGTAATCTTTAAGCCTAATGTGTTAAAATTAACTTACAATTTTACCATATACATAACATAGGTTATTGTCCTCAAATATCTCATGTTGTTGCAGAAAAAGAATTCCCAGGTCGTTCTAAGTTATAATGGGGAAAAATTCCCCTGTACTTGGCTGGAATTGAACTGCCTTCACTTAAAGTTCAGATTTGACTAAGTGGAAAGACGCATACTACATATATCAGCAATATTTGATTTTGTACGAATATATATTCACCATTTCAGGGCCGCAATAATAAGTTGTGTAAAGTGAGTTGAACAGTGTTTTAAAAGTCGATAAACTGCAAACGCCGATCCGTATTAATGGCAAATCCGTGGTTCTTGGATATATCTCTGCCTTGAGTGATTTAACCTCGGCTTGTTATTTTCCTGCAATAGCGAAGACCAACAGGTTACATACAGAACATATTGGAGGAAATACACTTTAAAGATGAAATAACACGGTCACGATGCCGAGGGTGGCTAGTGCTACCACCTCAAACATATCAACAGGCCAACAATGGCCTGTTTCATTTCATGTGGGTGAGCTTGAAAGGAATAAATAAAATTGGAGTTGTTTTTGAAAAATCTCCTGTAATGCTCACAGAAGCCAATGTTTTTTTCTTCTTCAAACAGACAGATCTCTTGAAGCCGATCGCGTACCCGACGAAGACACACGACGTATCTTGGCAAGATATGTTTCCGAACTGACTTTTGTAGAGGAAGATCGTAACGACGATAACTTTCCAATTAGACTTCGTCTCCCAGAAGAGAATTTTCCCAATGGTTTCCAACTATCTCATATGAAATGCTGTGAAAGAGCTCTGTATGGATTCATGCCGGGATTTACAATTGTGCTTTCCAAGGAAATCTCACAAGACTGCAAAACGGCGAACTCTAGAGATTCGGTATCAACTTAAATTTAAAAAAATAATATTCTTTAACAGAGTAAAATGTAAATCTAAATTTCACTGACTTATTCTTTTGTTCTCCGAACTCGGAAGGCGTGTAACTTTTTACTGAAATTTTGTAAACAGGTGTCAACAATCTCAAAGTTGAAGATATACAATTACGTATCTGGCAGGGAGAGGAATTAGTTTCGCACCTCTCTAGTGGACTAAAAAAAGCGTAGTCTAAATACGGAGAACCAAAAACACGAAGGCCGTTCAAATGATAGCCACATTGTTTTCTATCTCTGTTTAGTTTATTGCAAGTACTATTTATATAAGTATTATTTATTTAGTTAGTTTTGTTTTGTTTATCTGGTAGACCGCCTTCTACCTACCTTGTGATGATTGGGAAGACTTGCTCAACAATGGAGAATGGGAACCAGAAGCTTTAGTGAAGAGGCTCCCTGATTTTTTCCGATTCGTTAGGAAAGTGCAAAGTGTTGTGGTTTGTGAAATGAAAGAGAAATGTTTGGTACAAAAAGGTAAGCGCAATCCCTCAATAAAGATGTTTTTAAATATGGCAGCTTGGCGACACCATCGCCGTCATTTTAAGATAGAATAGTCACAGGTAAAATTCACATGGTTATTGTTATTGCTACTCATGCCGTGTCGACTTCGTGCTGTGCTGAATTCTCGTCCAATGTGATTCAGATCCGTACAAAATAACTCGCGAAACTCTCAGTCACTCAGCGCAACAACGAATGCCGGAAACGAAATTAAACAGCATTAACAAACACGGCACTCAAGAAACTCTCCTTCTGTTCATGAACGTCGTCGGAGATAATTTAACTTTATTAGCTTGCACAATTACTGGTAGACCCATGCAGTAGTTTATAATTACATTATGGGGCAGAAATAGAAACATATATTTCATATATAATATAACCGGTTACGAATCCAAACTGCCAGAAGGCAGAATCTGATCACTTTGCTATTTACAAGCTAGTGGTCAGAGCTGGATTTCAACCCAGACCTCGAGATTACAAGTCCAACGCCCTAACCACTCGACTGACCGCACTGCCTCCTGCAGAATACAATATTATTGGCTTAACCATATGCATTATAACTTTCCTGCATGTGCAGTCGTGAGAACGGCCACTGCTTGTGCGGACGTAAACTGATAGATAGTAGATGAATCTAACAGAAGCGATGTTGGCGACTCCATGTGAACGGTTGAATAATATGCCGGACCAGCTCTTCACATTTTCTGTTCGATTCTGACATTTGAGCCAACGGCCGGTATAACATTGCAAAATTTGAGGAGAAAGAAGATGTTTGCTCGAATCTAGCTTTCAAAATGACGAAGCCAGATTGCAAGAAGATTTCAAAATGGTCGAGGAAAAAAAATCGCAAAAAAAATCTCGATGAGCATTAGTCAGACATTCCTGCAGGGGCCGGATTGTTCGAAAGGCAGTTAACACTAATACTAATCCGGGAATAAATTAACCATGGATTTGTTTCGATTACTAGAGAGCGCGGAATCAACTGATAATTAAACATGAAGGTTACTCTAAGCCTGCGAGGATCGAAGTTTTCAAAATTTGAGTTTTGAGCTTTTTTATTAGACGAATAATTAAAGGTCCTTTTTCACCCTTGATTCTTCCCGCGCCGTGACCGTTAATTCTTGAATTTCGTGTAACACGAAATTACTCGGACTTTCGAAACCCTTGTTTTATCGCATTGTGAACAAATCTCGAAATCGATGACCGTAAATATATTCTCTGTTTATTCTTCTTCATTGTCCTTTTCAGTTATTTTGGTAACAATTAATGTGTAAAGTTTGACCCGTTTAAACTTAGAAAAGTCAGTGTGTCAACGCGGTAGCCGTCACTTCGCAGCGTTGATTTATATAATTATATCTAAGGAGGTTCAAGGTATCCTGTTAGCAGATTTTCCCCTTTGCCTTGTCAGAAGAACGAAAGACGGAGGTTTTTTTTTCTTTGATCCGCCGTCATCCAAGATTTGGGATAATGAGATGTATAAATTCTGGTTTGATCCAGGTTTAAGGTGGCCTGCGGGTATTTTTGGAGTCGTATGGTCCCTTTTTAAATCGCGTTTTTGAAAAGGAAAACGTGGACCGATTTCTTAGAAATTTCACCCTCCGAAAGAAGAATCCTTGAATAATAATCGAATTATTTCTGTAGTAAAAGGTTTTCTAAGACCTTCTTTTTCAGGAAAATGCAATTATTTCTTATTTGACTCGGTGAATGTTTTTTACAAACACATCGAAGAGGTTAAAAAACAGCGAAGGTTTACCCACAGCGAGTTACATGAGAATCCAAACCGTAGATTTGCCAAATCATCGACCTGTTAATCTTGCCCCCAAAACTGCTCTCCTCTCACGTCTGACTCAATTGTCGTTTTAAATGAGGCAGATATACTTACCCAGAACCCATCATTTTTAACGGTGACGCCATTTACACTTTATGTATAAGACCCTAAAAGATCGAAGACTTACATCAAATGTTAGCAATCAATAAAGATGTGTGGTTTTTCGACTGCTTGTTGGAGAAAAGCAAACAAATCATATTATATTTCAACTTACTCAAAATTTCTCGATTTGTTTTGCATTCTCTTCGAATAGTGCATAGACCAGGATATTACAAAGGTCCTTGCAAAGTGTGAGCGGTTTTTGTCGGTACGGTTTGGAGAATTCAGAATGGAAAGTCGGGAACTTCTACGTTCCAAATTCTCGCTGCTTCTTAAAAACCTCATTAACTATGAAATTATTCGATGTAATGATGCTGCCAAGTTCAAATTCCTCACGATTTTCGGTCGCTTGGGAATCACAGAGCCAAAAACTGTTTTTTCGTGCTTGGGTGACCGTAATTAGCTTTTTTTAGCTTTTCTTTTTAGCTTTTCTTTTTAGCTTTTCTTTTTAGCCTCTTCGATTCAACGATTCATAGCATCTCATGACTCTTTATTTGAACTACCATGGAAAAGTGGTGCTGTCCTAAGGAACTGGAGGCTCAATGTTTCTGAAAACGTCATTCTGACGTAGCTATTTTTCATCGGTGCAGCTACAAGAATGGCCTAAGTTCGGTTTGCTTGCGATTTTTGCTAAGTTTACAGCCATTTTTCATCTTTAGTGGCTGCCTGATGAGCATCATTAAGCGTGACGGTAGCTAAGAGTCCACTTTCTCAAAGAATCGAGCAAGGTGATGTACTTTGTTGTCGAATTTGGCTTGTTACTCGACGAACCGGGAATTTGGCCGGTCGAACACTTAGTACCTTTGGGACTCGACTATTGATGAATTTCTCGACCTACCGCCGCATATTTTGGAATTTGTGAGCACTGAAGATGACCACAAGTAGGAATTTTTGGCGGTAAGTCGGAGTGGTTATGTGCACGAATTGGGAGAAGGAACGGGCGCTGTCAAATATTCTCGTTATTTCCCAGCATGCAATGTGGTCGGGATGTTGAAATGGCGGAAAGGCCCGAATGCACTGGAACAAAAGGCTTTATCTACGCTCGGGAGAAGAATATGAACAAAAAAAGTCATTTCTAAGCTAGAACAAGGACTGAATTTCGTTATGATGGTTGAAGTTTGGCTTGTCGACGATGATTTCTTTAAAAAAACATAAAGGCAAAACGGGGCATGTCCGTCGTTTCTCTTTGACGTTAAAAATGGTTAGTTTCGTTCTTATCCAAACTCAAAAGGCCATATTTGGTAAAAATCGCTACGTTTCTTGGTTTATTGGATATCCAAATTTAAAGGACATTCCATTTCGTGCTCACAACTGACAGTTAAGGCAATATTCGGCCGGTTTTGGCCGGTACGGGTGCCAGTGGGTTAAACCGGTTATATATGCGCGAGTCTGTACTTAAGGATGTGTTGGATGACCAAAATTGAGCCCGCGCCGCGTTGTACAATAAATGAAAGGCTTCTATCGTGGATGATGCTGAAATGATCAGCAAGCGCTTCTGGATTGGTAAAAGTACATAACTTTGTTTACGCAGTTTTAGTAGAAGACGGAATGGCGGAAAGCGAAATGTCAAAGGGGACAGTAAAGCAGTGTTTTGAGAGAGCTTTGGGGCTTTTCTGGAGCTGTTTTGAGCTTCGCACTTGGCACGTCCGCTCGTTTAGTTGAAGATTAGCTGAATTTACTTCGAAATGCTTGAATTTCTTTTTCAAGAACCAAAGTTTTCTATGAAAGAGCTCCTTTTTTGGACTGCAAGGTCTACACACTCTACAAGACTGTAGATGAAGAGTTATCGGGCGTTCAATCAGTTCCTGAAGCTTTTCAAGAAGACGATTGCATGTATTTAGATTGAACGACGCTTTTATGCCACGGAGAGAAATTGCGCAACACAAATAGAAAGAATCTTTTTGCCTTGCTACATTTCTCCTCGTGTTCTTTACTGGAGTGAGTCTCCACTGACGCCGCTATGCCTTGAAAATCTTGTTTTGTGTTGCAAAGCTCTCAGCGACTATTCCCGGCAGAAGCGCATTAGACTTCTGCAGGTTAGGTTTAAGGAGGACCTACAGAGACTCGTTGTTCATGTCTAGTGCTTTTTGCCCCGGAACTTTCAAGAATTCATTGAACTATACGTAAATTATACGTATAAGTAAATTATACGTGTCTGGATAACTGTTTTTCGCATGGTTGATGTTTTTACCTCAAGGTCAGTTTGTGTACTGGATTCTGCTGCTTCGGTCGACTCTGCAGTGTTTTTAATCTGACTTGTCACTACGTCTCTTTATCGACCGAGATTTTTATGCCTCATGGGCATTCTAGGTTTACGTTCGGTTCTCAGCTTGCCTAAACTACGTGATAATTAATTTCTCTTTCTCGCCGAGATCTCTGTTATCCATGAGGACTACACGGCTATGTTGCTTTCGTTTCCTCCCGTGTTTTAAGGTGTCTGTCGTGGATATTTTGTCACCATATCATCCTCGGCGTTATCAGCGAGTTTTTTCAATAAGTGATCGTTCAATACTTTGCTGTTTTAATTTTAAACCTGTCAACGGATTGTTCCTAGTTTCAATGAAGAAATATGCAAGTTGAATTTGTAGTCTTTTACTTTGCCCAACCGCACAAGCGACAACTCGGGGTGATGGGCCAGATCAAAACCCCGATAAAACTGATTGACCAAGCAGAGGCATCACTTAACAATAGCTCGATTTCAAAACAAACGACCGCGTTGGATCAAGGGTGAAAATGGACCTTTAATGCAGCAATTGGCAAAAGAAAATTTGCAAAATAACTAAACGAAGACAAGCAACGCTAAAAAAAAAAAATTGGGGAGCAGTTATTTAATAGCTGAAGGTTTCTAAATTCGGTAATTCCAATTAGTGGCGCAACAGTCTTTTGATATTTTTGGCGCGAAGATTCATTTTGATCTCGAATTGCAGGGTGGTCGGGCGGTAGAGCGCTGGACTTGCAATCCGGAGACCTCGGGTTCAAGTCCTGCTCTAGCTTGGCCAGGCTTGTAAATAGCCAACTGGCTGCCTCCTCAGACCCACTAGCCTTTGTGTGCTATAAATAATGCCGAGAGTAAATAAAGTCATGATGTTATTTTATCAACATTCGAATCAATTTCCAGTCGGTGGTTTTGTGGTTTTATTTCTTTTTTCCAACACCAATTCTATTTCTTCCGATCATAACCAAAAGATAAATACTCCGTCCGTCATTGAACGTGGAATCAACTTTCCCGCGAATGAATGAGGCTAGCCTGTCACGTATCCTCTTCAGGGGGTTTCTCGGTTGTCCTCTATTGGTCGGCGGTATTACCACTTTGACAGTGTAAAAACTGTGCTTATCTTTGGAGTTAGCCTACGTGTAGCCGTACCCACCCTCCGAGGAAAAACGGGAGGAGGGAACGTCTACGAAAACCTGACACTAATCGTGTTATGTGACGCCACAGTAATTTATGCAAGGTGTGTAAATAAATTATATTTTCTGCGGCAACAGACTGACAGACAAAGGTCAAAGGCCGCGTAATGAAAAGGATTACGAACGATTTTTGGTCAAAAGCAAGAAGACAATCTTTGATGTACACATCGCTCTCGCAAATTCTTCGTTTACATAAGCTTACTATCAGCTTAAATTTGTAGGCAGTTTCATGGTCTCCTTTGGAAGAGACAGTATTTAGAGAAGTCTCTTGAAGAGTTAAGACAAATTTATTAGAAATAATCACGTAGCATGTTTATGGAGAAAGTTGGCCTTGTTTTCCAGCCGAAGGAACCGCTATCAGAAAGCGTAAATTTGAACAATCTGCATGTCCCTTCATTACCGTTTCTTTCTCCACTGCACTGGTGACCCAAACACGTGCGAATATTTACCAGTCATTACTCGTTCGATGATATCATCTTCCGAATCTTTGGTTAGCGCGATCGTTTTCAATCCCAGATCATTCAAATATTGGACCTGATCTTCCATGAGTGCTGTCAGAGGTGACACGATGAAAATAGTACGCGGTTTCTTCGAAAGAAGCGATGCGATCACTAGCTGGCATCGCCTGAAATTTAAAGACTTTTCCGTAGCCAGTTGGCAATGAAACACGGACAGCCTTCCCATCAAAAAACAAAGCTATGGCGTTTTGTTGCTCTTCGTGGAATTTCTCTAGTCCCAAAGTCCCTCATTTCTAGCTGCGTTAAACTCCACTTTAGTTTGTGTGGCTTCCGACACTCCGCCCGCCATATCTCACGTTTGTTCAACCAACGAGCGAGATTCTTTTGGGCCAATCAGTGTTCTCGAAAGTATTGATCGATGCGATTAACCTATGAGAAACCACTATATATTTTCATGCAAAAGAGTGACGTCACATAACACGATTCGTGTCAGGTTTTCGTAGACGTTCCCTCCTCCCGTTTTTCCTCGGGGGGTGGGTACGGCTACACGTAGGCTACTTTGGAGTAGGCCAGGGACGCGGGGCTTATTTTTGCCTGTATTCCCTCCATTCGAACGAATTAATCCAAATCTAGATTTTAACGAAATTTGGCGAAAATGCTCGTTCTGACGATTTTCCCGACAGCCCCCAAAATTCTTTCAAATAGTTTTAAACCCTTTAAAATGCCGAAATAAGGCCCGTTTCAAACGCCGTGCAACTGGCGTGTCGAACTCACTTAATCAAATTAAATTCGACTTAAGCACGACGTTTAAAACCAAGTCGTGCTACTGCCGTGTAGCACGGCAAGGCTTACCGTGCTACACGGCAGTACTACGACTTGGTTTCAAACGTCTTGCTACCGTGCCTTGTCGAACTCAATTCATAAATTAACAGTTTGGATTTGCTTTATGCAACGCTGGTCAATGTTTTGATTACGGCACCCGATGACTCTGAGTAAGAGATATGTTGGGCAACAGCTTTTTATTCGACGGAATTAAATTCAACGACTGAAACCAAGTCGTGCTGGAGTAACGGTACGACGGTCCTGCCAGCTAGGTACGGCAGTAGCACGACGTTTGAAACGGTTCGGCTCAAAAATCCCAAATCCTCTTTATTTCTTACGCGCCACAAACATATTGCGCCATTAAATTGAAATTTAAATTGAACCAATAAAAAACAAAGTCTGTAATTGCACGCGCGCCAGGGCGTAAGTGCCAAAGTTCTTTCAAAGTTAATAACAATTCCATAAATTCAGAAAAGGTCGCAACAGTGCTCCTCGCACATTACCGTACCAAAGTGTGTGAGACATTTACAAAATTCTAAATATTTTTACTGTGGCGTCCAAGCGCGTGACACGCATAGGAAAAATCCTATTGGCCAACTTAACAATGGATTTTCTCAGGAATCAAGCAGGATATCGAAAAACCCTCACACACTTCGTTGGCCTGAATAATATAGTCCAGTTTGTTTTGATTCCCGTTGGGTGAATATTTTCAGTTTTCGTTTGAACACTTGCGCTAGCCTACATATTAAAAACAAAAATTGTTAAAGTTGGAGTTATTTTCACATTTTATGAATTATGAGCTTTCAAAACAAAACAAAACAAAAAAACGACGTGCGCAGGAGCGATTTTACGAAAGGCACCACTGAATGTTTACAGTAATCTTAACCGAGGTTTTCATGTCGCTTGTTAAAAGCTTGTTGAGAAATCTTTATTGCCTACATGCAGTAATTAATTAGAATCAAGGTTCACGCCAGCTATGTGTTAGCTTTATCGCTCTTCAAGCAACTTGGCCCTGGGCCCTGAAGCTTACATTGAATGTTGAAAGTATTATTGGACGGGAGAGAGGTGGAAAGGAGAACTACAGGGTAGCAAGGCAGAAAGTCTTACAAGAAGGTGGTAGAAGAGACGGCGGATAACAAGGATGCTTTCCACTTAGCTAATACTTCACACGATTTTATCCGTTCCGCAAATGGTTGAATTTCGGCTCCTGTAAATTGCAACATGTCTCGTTTTTATCGGTGACAGTTCCATCGAGACTTAGCAATTTCCAACGATATGTGTTCGCACTCAACAAAAAATCATTCAATTCAAAGGATGTTCGCTGGGATAATCCCTTGCTCTAGCAATAAAATATCGATCGAAGATGTAGTAAAAATATTTTCCAGGAAAGAGAGAAAACTGAACATTATGGTCATAAAGTTAAAAAAAAAAAACTTTTAGATTTTGGCTTAACTCAAGTTCAACAGATTGCAATGTGTTCTTGGTTTTCAAGGCTGTTACAATCAGATTACGGGTTGTTCCTCATCTTCCAACAGACACACAGAGATTTTTTCGTGTACATGCTTGCATTGCTTTGAAATCATGCTACGTAATAGCACTGACGAAGCCAAACCTCTACCGATATTAATTTCCCATAAACAAGGAGCATAGTAGTTTGAACTTCTACACGATTAGGTGGCTTCTCTATACGTTACGGAAAGAATGTTTTCAAAGTGTCGCAAAGCATTTTTAAGAATGAACATTCGTGAATCACTCTTATCACAAAATGTTATCTTTCTGCGTTCCAGATAAATATGACTTTGTACCTGTTCCAAAGGATTTAATAGGCTGTGTCATTGGTAGAGGCGGTCGTGTGATTAAAGAAATTCAGAAGATATCTGGAGCAAGAGTCTTTTCACCGCAAAGGGATACGGAGGGGTTTCAAGTCATTGGTAATGAAGAGCAAAGAGGATGCGCTAAGAGGCTCATTTTAGAAAAAGTGGTAAGAGCACTTTCTAGCAATTATACGTTTATGGATAAATACTTCCACACTTAATATGCCGATAATATGATATTGGTATGAAAACATGTGGTGGTTTCATCAGGTGACCATAGCACCTGTTAGAAACACCCTTAATTTTAGCTTCAAGTAAAAAAATAAATGATCTCGATAAACCACCCCCCCCCCTACCCCCGTCCCCCCGTTTTAATATCAGGCATTTATTGTATGTCGAGATGCAAGTTTGTGCAAAGTTTTAAAAAATATCATGAGAAGGGGTTCATAGTGACCTTATTTTTCAAACTCTTGCAAAAATGTTAGATCTTAGTAAGCTGACCACTTTTCAATACTACAAATTTGGAGTTACTGAGTTCGTTTCTGGGTTCATTTTAACTGATTAAAGTTAGAGTAAGATGTTTCTAACAGGTTATAATGTTGCTATGGTAAATCATTATGTCAACAATAATTATCATAACGTATTCACTTGTAACTGGCCATTGATTCATCAAAGTATGGTGGAAATCGGAGTCTTAGGTGGAGTAGGAAAATATTTCCATTGCTATCCGGCATATAGCTGCGTGCGCTCCTCCAACTCCTTCTGCATCTAAATTAATGTATATTCACATCCCGAGATTATATGGGGATTGGGTTACCTCCTTAATAAAAAGTATCCACTAGATTGGAGATGAATAGAATTTTTGTGAATGGCAAATGTATGAATAGCCAGCATCAAGGAGACACTGTTTCCGACACAAGACTGGAAAAAAATAGGATAATTCCGGAAGATGAATGACAAATGCTACTATACAAGTTTGAGGTGATGGCCAATCAGAGGACGAAAAATGTTTTTGTTATATACTAAATATAATAACTATATCAACCTCTTGGGTTTTCGTGTGAACCCGTTATTGTGAAAATGTCTCCTCAGGAGAGATATCCACTGTAGAGTATTACCACTTCCATTTCTAAGAGAATGTGATGCTTAAGAAGACAACTCTCTCTGGAGAACATTTATCAAACCAGTCAGGAAAATTTCTCCTCTGGAGAGGAAGACTTTCTGTTACTCTATCTCACACTGTAGAGGCCTTGTGCATTAACGTTTTTATGCAAAGTATTCCGGCCTTTTCTGTCTACCTAAGCGACTGTCACTCGCTATCACCATGTACTGCTCTTGTATTTGCTGTTGATGGCTTGCTTGACAGTTGAGGACACTGAACAAGAACATTTACGAAAGATATCTCAACTCTTTTCTCCTATCATCGCTGAGCCTTCTGCAGGAGTTTTCAGGATATCGGCATTCTGAAAATTAGCTGGCTTTAGTTTGCAGTTGACAGTGACTTACTTTATATTGACTCTTCGAGACAAAGAAATTAATTTTTGAGTACTAGTGGAATATTTAGTTGACACTAAAGCAATCAAAACCCTTCTTTCACGTCACGGTGCACCCTAATTTCTAAGGCCAAAAGTCCCTGCCTAACAAGATTCACCTGAAGCAAATTTCTGGGCACCTCTGAATGAATATCGTTTTAACTTCGTTTACAGGCTGGAAGAAGAAAAAAGTGCGATGAGAAAGGACCCATGAAACTCTGTTACTACATCGATGAATGGAATCTGCCTGCGAACTGTAAACTTCAACTTGAGAAAG
>JAEMWC010002299.1:0-5000 GCA_016490735.1 Pachyseris speciosa | reverse complement strand
AATGTGTCTCATAATATCTATACTTATATCATGATCCCTATACTTTTTGGTCTGGTACTAATATTATATTATGTATCGCTTTTGTCATAAATGGTACGTTACGCTATACGTCTGTAATATTTGGCTATGGTTTACTGTAATGATTCAGGCAATTTGGAAGTAAAATTTATGTGTCCAATTCTTGTAAGGATTAGGTTCATCAGGATATCACAATTTTCCCCGGATACTTTGAGTTTGAGTCCTGGTTCCTTGAGGAGAAAAACAGCGTAATGACCGTTCAACAAGCTTCTTTTTCCATATAGCCCGCCTCTTAAAACATCAGCAACACTTCTGGCCCTCGTATCAGAATAACCCATAGTTGCACTCAGTTGAGTAACCTGAGTTTAAGTTTGGCGAGAGAAATATTAAACGTTATCAGTAAATTGGGTGTTTTTTTTTGTACAGTATAGACCTTTTCTTCCAAAGGTGAGTGGCTTCACATCTTTTTTCCCCTTAAAACATGGAGACAAGGT
This sequence comes from Pachyseris speciosa, assembly GCA_016490735.1. Lineage (NCBI taxonomy): Eukaryota > Metazoa > Cnidaria > Anthozoa > Scleractinia > Pachyseridae > Pachyseris > Pachyseris speciosa. Next base: position 4,488 of record JAEMWC010002299.1, on the reverse strand, counting down.
TTTATGAGGCGTGTATTGCAAACACTGAAGCAATAAATGAGACAACTTGGGAACTCTTGTCCTTATTTCACAGGTTTGGGTCACGAAGAAAGACTTAGGCAAGAAGGCAGAGGACATTCCAATCCCTTCCACTGACGTGGCAAACATTTTACACGAGTTGCACTTTAAAGATGAAACAACACGATCACGATGCCGAGGATGGCTGATATTACCACTACGGCAATACATGCGAGCTAATATTTTGTTTCCTGGTTGTGAATTTGATTGCAGACTCACTATTCGTGGACGAACAGGTAAATTGTGGCATGAGTATTTGATGTGCATAACGTTTCAGGCAACTTATCTGCTGTACAGTTTCCACTGGATGTGAGGGATGAGCCGCTGTAAATTATAGAGCACCTGTGACCGTCTGTTGTTTTTAGGGTTAGTCTGTCCGGGATGTTGTTTAAGCTATTTTGACTTTCGTTGTATTGTCATTCGCGCGCCTGGGCACCCACGACCCTAAGATGTTAAAATTCTGGCGTTTTGTTTTATGTTAAAAACTAATCAGAAAATGATATTTCTCTGAGAAAATGATGCACTTTCATGTAAAGAAACAGTATTGTTCTTGACCTCAACGCATATTTAATTTCTTCAGATAATATGCAACATTTGGAATCGTCTGTAATTATGTTGTGGAAAACGTTATGATGACTTCAAGATCTATGTAGAACCCTTTTTCGAACTCTGACCGATTACCTGTTGGATATCTCTTCACTAAATGGCAAGAAAGACTGGCTTCCATTATCATGGAAAAAGAAAGAAAGGGTCTGTAAGAAGAAGACTTTAAAACTTCAAGAAATATAGTTGTTAGCGAACACCCAAAACGGTTGGACGTCGAGATATACTTCAAAAAGAGATATATGACGAGATAAAAGTAACTTTTACAAACCACGTTACAGGACTAACATAGGGAAACAAACAGCATCGGCTATGGCGACTGAAATGTGGCAACAGCTCCCCAGCCATATTAAAAACTTCTCAACTTATAATTTTCCTAAAAAATTGAAAGAATACTTGTTGGCCGAACAATTAACATACTGAAATTATTCTAATCATATGGCCATGCACTATTATGACCGTTTTATTTTCTTTTCTTTTCTTTTCTTTTCTTGCCATCTATGTGTTTTCTTCTTTTCTTTTTTGTGGTGTGTTGTGTATGTCTTACGATGTTGTGTATGTCTAGTTATTGTGATGTCCTGTACATTCGAAACTACCTTCAAAGAGCTAGCTGCTAGCTCGAAAACCTTACGGTTATCTAGCTGCTAGGCATTTCCTTCTATGTAATAATATTTAGTTTAAATTGTAATTGAATATTCTATGTGTCAAGTTGCTAATTATTTAATAAGTTTTACAAACCGTGTAATGTAAATGTGAATAAAGTGTTGTTGTTGTTCGGTCTTAAGTTTTGTTTCTCCCAAGGGGCGCTTATACGTAATTTTATTTTCCCTCAAGTTACACTTTTGAAGTTTGCCTATAGAAGAGACTATATCACAGGTGCTGTGAACACGTGCATGTTGTAGACTTGATGCAACCTTGCGGCGATTTCTAACCAACCCGACATGAGGTCATAGCGCTTGGGAGCGAAAAATGTTGAAGACACTAATTTAAATTTTGCCAACGCGTTCCTTTTTTCTTGATCTAGACAACGCTCTTGACAACGAGAATACGCCCAAGAAGACAAGACAAATGCCCTGTCGGAGTACCTCTCCGAGCTGACGTTTGCAGATGGAGATGACTTTGGACTTCGTCTCCCCAAGAGGGATTTGCCCAGTGGATTCTATATCTTATATGCGTCGTTCTGAACGAGCTCAGTATGGATTCACGTCAGAATTCTCAATTATTCTCTCCAAAGAAAGCTCGTATCAAAATAACGTCAAAACGGATGAGGCTAGGGTGTCGGTATGAACCTCTGAATGATTGTTCTACTCTTAATGCGAATATATATATAGCTACATATTATTTATCATTAAACGTTAAATGCCCAAGCTGAGGTTACTTTGTCCTTTTCGATTTCTCCACCGCTAGTGACTAAAAGTCACTAGACCACCCCAGTCTTCTTTCTCTAAAGGGTACTTCCTACCTTCGAAGGTGCAAGAAATCCATTTTCGTTCTAATCCACTACCGTAAAATTCAGAATCTTGAAAAACGCTCTAATTATTTACGATGAAGTGTTTTCAAGTAAAAGTTAATAAATTAGTAACTTTTCATAATCTCGTAAATTCGCAGGCTCCCCTGGGGAATTTTGGGGCAAACTGCTTCTCTTCCGGCTGGCAGCCTGTATTATGATGTGCCATATTTTGCTTACACTCACATTCGGGAAATGTGACATAGAATTCAGCTACTGAATAGAGAAACCTAAAAGCAAGAAATATCCTTGCTCAAACAGCAAAGAAAAAACCAGACCCGAAGAAGAAATAGAACAGGTCTTTTCCCAAGGAAAAGAAAAAGCTTCTGGCGGATGGCGACAAAGGCAATTTGTTCGGCCAAAATCGTGTACAATTTTGACTGGATTCACTTTCGCTGGCCTTGGCTTTTTCGCCTTGATTTCTCCCTTTGCCTTTCGGTCCCTTCACCATTTTGAGGCTAAATGTTCTTTCATTGCGAATGACAACGTCACTGGAATGCGATACTTTTTCCAGAGAAATTCTTTTCCATTGTAGTTGGGGTCCTGTTGCCTCACTGGCTCGCGGTTTCATGAGGTGATGTTATTTTCAAAAGAGACGTTGGTTGTTTGCGAAGTCTTGTGCGCTCAAGTCTTACACTTGATTTTTTTGGAGAATAAGTAATCGACTTTAAACAAATTAATAGGGAGCAAGATTTCCGCATAGCTCCATACATTAAGTATTTGTATATTTTGTGACTCAAATTATATTCATGCTCGCCGTTTTTGGATCCGACAGTGATGCATGTATAATTAATGTATGGCACTAGTACCAACTTTGGCACTAACTTTAGACGAAAAAGTTGATATTTCTATAGATCATGTGAGGCTTCTGTTAAAGTGAGATAGAACAAACAAGTCTTATTATTGCAAAGCCCCTACTTGGTCCAATGTTGTTTTTCGAGGGCCTTTTTGCAGAAAACATTACTACATAAGCTGCCAAAAGCAGACGCAAGAACTAAAACCGCAAAAAGTGTCAGCTTTCGAATGAACGACCGACATGAACTATGATGGTAGAGATTGCTTGATAGTACTTACAAACGTAAAATATTCATTCCCTTGTTGAATGCTATTTATTCATCTCCTTATTTTTTTTTTCTTTCAGCGGACTGACGTCCACCTACGCTGCAAGGAGTGGGACGAATTATTCAACAGCGAAAACTGGGAGCCGGACGCAATAGTAAAAAAGCTCCCCGAGTTCTTCCGGTTTGTGAAGAAAATCCAAAGTTGCGTCCTTCATGAACTAAAAGAAACCGGCTCAGAAAAGACAGGCAAGAAATATTCTTCACTTATTATGTCTGTTATCTTGACCTACTATTGTCAGAAGTAAAACCCTTGGCTCATCATTGAAGCGTTAAGCTTTTGTTTAAGGATTCTTCTCCATGCAGCTAGCACTGTTTCTACTCTGTGTCAAACTCATCTGGGGCATCGATGTGCGGCCAGTATTCCAATTCATGCACTCCCATACTAAGTCCATATAATGGCGTGTTCACTGACCAACTCGGACATGTATGACATACTACTGAAGACCGAAAACCGCATTGCGGTCTTTGTTGTACTTTTTGAACAACAGGACTCCTCAGAAAACTTGAACTAGGGGGAAAGTGAATCTAGAAGTCAAACAGATGGGTTGAAACAACGTAACTGCAATATATGGCGGTTGCAAGTTCCAAGTAATAGCCTCCCGGTGCTGCTTATTGTCATTTAACATCTGCTGTAATAAGGGTGAATAGAAATCTTTCGCATTGTGTTTATGATGTAATTGTGAAGAAAAAACACCATGACTACATAAAAAAGCGTTCTTAAAAAAGGATCATATCGGTGCTGTTTATTGTCATTTAACATCTGCTGTAATAAGGGTGAATAGAAATCTTTCGCATTGTATTTATGATGCGATTGTAAAGAAAAAACACCATGACTACATAAAAAAGGGTTCTTAAAAAAGGATCATATCAATCGGTGTTTCGAGATGAAAGAAGTGCGGTTTGCTCATGTAACTCCAACTTATTCGATCAAGTAGTCACCCAATAATAATACCCAATCATACACGTAGATATACAAGATTAAGTGACAGCCAATCGGGATCCATTTCCCCTTATTCTTCTTTTCAACAGTTCCCCCAGAGATTCTAGCGCGGGGTCGTTCAGCTTTGGATGCCTATAGAAAGGCCCTTGCTGATGGAAAACGTCTGTGAGGATGGTTCCAATAATGTTTATTGGACAAGATCGAGCAGGGAAGACCAGTTTAAAGAAGTCGTTGAAAGGGATGTGCTTTGATCCAGAGGA
>JAEMWC010002298.1:0-43226 GCA_016490735.1 Pachyseris speciosa | reverse complement strand
TATTAAAAATTCCTTCGCAAATTGTGTTTGGAGATGTTTAAAGAAAAAAGATAAATATTGAGGTAGGTTTTTTATTTTTTTTTTAAATAATCTTTAATAATTTGTGTAAAAAAGAACCTGCAACGCTAGTTTGTATCTATAAATTTTTAAAACAAAACATTTCTTAACATCTTAGAGCAATACCTAAGGACAGGTCTGTTTCCCCGTTCAACTGTAGGCTACTTAGTTATGGTTTAGAGCCACTAGAAATTGGTGGAGAAGCCTGGTGAATGCTATTTTTAATCAGCACCGACATCAGATATATAGTGATTCAGATCAGCCCTTCATAATGAATACAATTTCAGTTATCCAAAGCCTCCATGAGACAGTTGGAAATCAGAAATTGTGTATCCTCTGGATATATGTATGCCTCAAAAAAATTATGAAAGAAAGATACATGGAAATCAATAAAAATATTTAGATGATATGCATTAAGACCAAGATATTTCTTTTTGATCAGTTACTTCTTGGCCTTACTATCGCAAAAAAACTGCTTGCTGACATTGAGCTCATCAATCAATGCACCTACAGTGTTTTCAAAAAGAAATCCAGCTGCTTTTCTGGCCAGCCAAGTGCAAGACTAAGAAACTTGATAATAAAATATTGGGCATTTGGTTGATATCACTATCAAGGTAATTAACAATGTAGTATGAGGATTTAAGGTAATGATTCACCAAAGCAAAAGTGCTGGAAATCCGTGTTAGCCATCTTAACTTGATTTTCTATTTTGCAAGAAAGGTAAGGACTAGTCTCACATTTCTCCATGTACATTTGAAATTGCACAACATACTTTATCAAACATCAAAAATCCCATTAAACATTAGTGCCAAATGTCATCCAAACATACCACAAAGATTGGTGTGACCAGCTATGAAAAAAATTAATTGAAAGACTGCATGCAGTGGAAGGAAGTCCAAAGGATGTGTACATTGATGAGAAAGAGCTTACTTTAAGTTTAAAATGCCCCTAACCCCAAAAATTGTTTTCATTTTAAATGATTCGTCCTCTGAATTAGAAGCACAACCGTGAAAAAATTTTTTGATTCGGTTGAATCTTCGCTTTTCTGTGCCCGGTAAAGTCTCGAAATTACGACCAAAAACGCCGCCATTTTGTTTCACGACCGAGTTATGGGGAGATTGGGTTCATTCTATGACGTCATCCCGGGAACGGAAGTTCTGTTGCGCTTACAAAGTTCTTTGAAGGAAGCTCAATAATTCTAACTCTGAGGGCAAATAAGACATGATTTAAACCGATAATTGATATTCATAGTATTGTCACATGTAGCATTTCCTTCCTAAGAGAAGATTTGATGTTTTGCAAACAAATGAGCGAAAAACAGACCGGCTGTTCCTGAAATAAACATATTCCCATCGGCTGATCTCACAAACATTTTATGCCCTTTTATGCGGTGAAAACAGATAATTCCAATGATTCCTTTCAGTGAAAAGATCTCCTCTTTAAAACTCGTTTATTGTACAGTGATGCAACCCAAACATGTGCATGTACCATGTTTTCAATGTATCGTGATATTCGGTGCGCTGCGTATCGGATACACAAAGGGTTTAACCGCAGAGATGACACAAAGTAGTCCAGAATGTAATGGCAGCTAAAATAATTGTTCCTCGATATGTACCTTTAGGAAAACCTCGTCAATCTAACTTCCTTTAACTTTTTCGGCTTCATGAGTCCTACAGTCTTCGACACAAGCGCTCTATTAAAACCGATTTCCAACGTCAACAATCAAAATATATTTCAGAGGCCATGCTAATTCACTGACAGAAGCCCATGTCACTGATCAATACATTGTAGACTGCTAAGAAAACTTGAAGTGTTTAGAAATCAAATTGATTAACTTCACCGTATTCAGCTGATTTAGACGATGGTGCCACTCGAACTTCATGTTCAAATGGAGCTACATGTAGTAAAATATATCCAATCGCGTCTAAATTTGTGTCAGTTTGTTTACATCGCGTGTATGCAAATTATTCTCGCATCGCAAAATTGCGTTCGCTTATTTCTAACCAACAGTTTAGACGGATTCGTAGCCTCAAATTTTAATTGCAGTAAGCTATATTTATTTTATTTTACCTTGCCTTGACTTCGTTCACAGTACTGCCTGAGGATAACTAGAAGTTCAGCTAATCCTCAAGTCACGTAATTCGCGTCGGCTGATCGCGTATGAGCTCAATTTCCGTTCTCTTGTCAAATCTACCTTTTCCTTCTTTGAATAGATACTATAAATAAAGATTCTCCCATAAATACGCACTTCCACAATTAATTGCTGATGTTCGTTTAAAAAAACCGATCGAAAGTCGGATGTGCGCCGTTTATATAAAATAACAATTGTTGTTTTCAAACCGCTGCACAATTCCCATTGCCGATGCACGGGTACTCGGTCGTTCACGATTGAAATGTTAAAGCAAAGCTTTTGCTCACCAGCAGCGTACAATAAGAACCACGAGGTACGGCAGATAACAGTTATAAACGAAGTTAAGACGGAATCCACCAGAAGTTCGAGTAACGAGTGGACAAAAACCTTGTACCAAGATTATTTTCATCGTATTCTAAACTTCATTACGACTGTTTTAAATATCTTCTAGTCATTTCTAGCAACACCAAACGTCGAAAACGAATGTTGAAGTAGTGTATGAAACACTTGAAAGTACTGGTGAAATGAAACTGATGATGAAATTTTGCCTGTGTTTGCACAAGTTCTCTAACTTTGAAATTTATTTTCTCTCGTTCCCATGGGAAATTGTTTTCGGTGTTATTTCAGGCAATTACCAATGCATTTAGCTTTAAGAAAATGTAAAAAATGACTGCAAAATACTTAAAAATATTCTGGTACTAGATTTTTGTCCACTAAAACCTGAAATTGCTCGATTTTCTAGCGCATTTCGTTTTAATCTTTTTCGTCCTCCCTTCTTCCGCAAATCTTGCTGTCCATTCCTGGTCTTCATAACCATGAGGCTCCTTCGAGGCTAGCTCCTCGCCGATTCCGTACTAGTTCCACTTCAGAAATGAAGTTAATTTGGTATTCACCCTACACATAGCCTGACTCTGACTCCGAGGACGAGGAGGACATGATTCCAACACAATTTTGACTACTGCCAGGCTTTTACCCTCCAATGTGTGCTTCGATGACCCCAACAAACACTTGCGAAAACAGAGATTGACTGAGAAGCTATCTTTCACTCGTTCCCGGGATGACATCACCACCCTCGTTGGACCCAGACTCCCTTTTACTCGGCCTTGCAACAATTTGAATGAGACTTTGGCTGTCCATAAAAAATCGAGGATTCAACCAAATAAAATAATTCTTTCGCCGAAATACTTCGAATGATAAGTAGATTTATTAAGGCGAAAAAAAATTTTGGGGTTAGGTGCACTATAATTTTAAGTTTTAAGTTTAATGATACTTTGTCATGCGAATACATCTAAGTTGATACAAAAAAAAATGCATGACTGGGAATAATTGGGAGAAAGTAAATTCCCATACAAAGAATATTATCTAATACAGTAATAGCCCACGTATAAGAACCTGGGTTTTAAGAACCTGTTAGGCTAAAATTTTCATTTTAAGCACCCTCCACATAAGAACTATTAAGGCTAGTGTAAAGGTAGAAACTGCTGAATGAGTTTGTTTGTTATGTTTTGTTAAGGACATATACTGTACCTGCACTGAACTGCCTATAGGCATTTCTCTATGGTACAAATAAATGATTTAGGCCCGGTTTAAACGTCGAACTTCACATGTGCCGAAGCTAATGCAAATGAGAAAAATCTATTGTTTTCGCTAATTTGCATTAGATTCGGCACATGTGAAGTTCAACGTTTAAACCGGGCCTTATACTGTATTCTGAGATGATATTTATCATATATATAGTATATCCAGATAAAATTCATATGAAAATATAAGAACCTATTTTAAGAACCTTGGTAGCCTAAATTTGCTTTAAGTACCATTTATATAAGAACCTATGTAGGCTAAATTGGAAAATTCAGATTCTTATACGTGGGCTATTACTGTATTACACATTCTAAAAACTAAGAGGTGAAATTTAAACGTGGCCAAAGCTAACCTAATCGAATTAAATCGAATACTTGTCTCTTACAAGTCACCCCTGCTTTGAGATTGACACTAAAAATAAAGAAGTAAAATTGAAATACAATCCAAAGCTAACCTAATTACTCGGGCTGCGCGCGTCTCGCGCGTCGCCCGGGTCTAAGATTACCGACGGTTATTCTTTTTCGTCGTCGAGTATCATCCACAAAGTGCACTTCCGGCGTTTCTGCGCAAGCGCTAACTATTTTTAACAGAGTGATGCCTGTTGTCACGTATCGGAAAATGTCGATTCACCTTGTGTCTTTTGAAGTCTGAACAAACAATATGTTAAGAGAAGTGTCTATGCGAATGATTGCAAGTTCAACGGCGAGAAGAAAGCTTTTAACATGAGTAAACTTAACTCCAGATGGACTGTCGTGTTTCCTCGTGTCTGCTTCAGTAGACTGCGAGTAGTCTCTAATTTTGGCGATGGATTGTGGGGCGGGCGAAAGACACGTGCGCGCGCGAAGTTGCGAGGAGACGCGACGCGAGGGGAGCGCCAAAAATTAGAGACTACAGACAAAGGGAGTTTGACCTTTCACAGCCGAGTGATTCGGAAGTATAAATCTCATATCAAGAATGATACTTGTTGTCACGTATCGGAAAACGTCGATTCACCAGTCTTTGAAGCCTGAGCAACTAATATGTTAAGAGAAGTGTCTATACGAATGTTTGCAAGAAAGCTTTTAACATGACCAAAATTTAACTCCAGATGGACTGCCGTGTTCCCCGTATCCGCTCCATTGAGATGTACATTTTGTTGAATAACTCAAGTACGGGATAACACACACCCCTGAGATTTTGTTTGACAGGTAGTTAATTTACTATTTTCCCACAATATCTCAATTTCTGGACTTTTATTTTTGAATGATAAGCGATTAGTTTTTACAAATGTACTAGCGGCTTGAAACTGTCCAGAAACGTTCCTTTCTTGTGTTTCAAATGACCCTGGATTGACGTATTTGTAAACAGTTTCACTCTGCTAATTAATTTTCTACTCACATTTCACCGAGACTCCATTCACATTTATGCGAAAAAATCCTACATCGTTCGATAAGCGTTTCCTTTCTCAAACAATTATCCATCGAAGCGAAAACAAGTGTGCTTAGTTTTTTTTTGGAATCAATACACTATTTTTGTCACCTTGCATAATGATAAACCTCTGTGGCCTAAAGGTCATTGTTCCTGCCTGTGACGCAGCTAAACCGGGTTCGATGTCCTTTAGTGGTGTATATAACGGGCTTTATTTTTTCTGTTTCTCTTTTTCTTGCTCTTTTAGAAATAGTTTTTACAAGTGTTATAATTATTGTTCTCAATGGTTGAGCTGTATTTTGGAGGAATATATGTTGATAGGGTCTAAAGAAATAGACTCCAACACAAGCTAAACACAATGCGTCCGATGTAAGAAAGACAGACTTCCAGTTAGGGATACAATACTGTTTTTTGCAAGCCCGAGTTTAGGCTAATTGTAGCCTCTTGTTAAATTACATACTTGTCACTCACAAGCTACATCTGCCGGATTTAAAATTGACACAAATAATGTAATAGATAGGACTTAAAACTGCTTATAGAAGGTGCATGCATGATGTTCGATGGAACACCATTCCAGTCTGGTATGTAGCGATTATAAAAAGAAAAGCTGAAGGCCATATACAGCTTTTTCGGCAAAGGTTGTCCTAAGGAAGTCAAAGAGCGTACGCGACAATCCCGAAAGGTGGTCTGGGACATTGAATATTCTTTTGAAACGTCCAGAACTGGCGAGGCCGCGACTATACAGTGAAGCGGCCTGCGATAGCGTGCAATATGGATATAAGAGGGTTTAGGATACAGTGTAGGCGAAGTAGCAGCTGCTCTGTACATGATGCCAAAAACGTTCCAGCCCTGTGCTAAAATTCCTTAATACTGGGGAAGTAAATGCACAATATTTCCGACGACCAAGCAATAGTTTTATTATGCATCCACACGTGGAATTCGTAATTCCCGACAGAAAATGCAAATCAGTTCAACAGATGTTTTCATGAATTTATGAATATTTTGTTCTTGTTTACTGCTCTGTCGTGGATACAGCCTTATCAGTCCGAGAGCCGAAGTGAAGCTCCTGGCACAGAATTTATAATGACCACATATAACTTTCTTTTGTTATGTTCTTTAGAACGCGCAAACTTACATTCACACGATCTCCTTCCATCGCGCTGAAACACTATAAACTCCGGGCCTAGCCCTATCCATCATGCCTTTAGATATTGTCGAGTAAGCCTTTTTCTTCTTTAGGACAACCTTTTCCGAAACAGCTGTATATATATTTAGCCAGGCCAAGCCTAGAATCGGAGCTGCACACTCTCACCGAGCAACTTCCCATGGCTTTATTTGGGCCGGTTTAATTTGTGTCCAAAAAAATTGAGCAGCAGCAGGGAAAACGAAGAGTTTTCGATAGCAAACGTTTGCAAAAAAAAAAAAAAAAAAGACAGACATTCGTGAGTCCTAACTACTTTCAGATGAAAGCGTAACGGAATTCAAAGCGGATAAATAAATAAAAAACACCACAAGCGAACAAAGTACGATGCGAGTGTTTTGCTCGAAGAAGGAGAAGGTGGAGAAATTAAACAAGACTAGCTTGTAATAAAAATAGCTTGTATTGATTAGATTGATTTTAATTGGTTTGTATTGATTAGATATTGTATTGATTAATCTAGAAAAATCGGTATTTATTTTGACATTAATGCCCGTAGAAAATAAACAATAAAGGGTAAAAACTGATCGTTAAGAGCAGTCAACAGGAATTGACCGCGGTTCAGAAACAACAGAACAACAGACATAAGTATTACAAGAAAACAAAGCACAATACGAATAATATTTCTTCGACGATTCTTGGAGAAGGTGGAGAAATTAGACAAGTAACAAAAATTGCTTAGCAATTTTGACATAAATGTCCGTAGAAAAGACAAAAAAGAGGTCCACACCTCATCGTTTAGAGCAGTCAACAGGAATCACTGAGGCAGCAATCACTCGGAACGCGACAGAGCTGAATAATAGCGCCATTTCACACAAAATCTTTCCTTGGCTGACACAAAACGCTAAAGAGCTTTGATAGTCTTAATGGTACATCCCATGTATTCCGAAGAACTTTCTTCAATTAATGATTCTCAGTGGCAAAGCGTCATCCAGTTAACGAAGAAAGCGCTTGCCAAGCCACACCAGCATTTCTCTTGCAGACCCGTCCACTATAAAATTTATCAAAGCCAGCCCAGCCAGTCAACCCATTTCGGTCTTTTTAACATCCAAACGCTGATTCTTACCGGTTCAAACAAATTAAGACGACATGTTCATAGACGGCGAAACTTAATATTGCTGTTTACAGGCCGCTTTCGACGAAGATCTCTAAAACGTTTTTCAAATGACGAGTGAAGCGCGCTGGTCTTTGACATTTTTGACAGCATTTTGACAACCTTATGTCAGATTTTGAGACGTGCACATGCACATGCATTTGATCGGCTTTTTTTTTTTGACTCGAGCTTGAGTTTCCGCCTTTAATGCTTAATTTTACGAGGACTCATTGTGATTACGTGTTATTAAGATAAGAGCAAAAGTTTCTTAACGCTGTTGAGGTACCAAGTTCGAAAAACAGTAAGCCAAGCTGAGTAAAAACACTCGTTCGCTCGCAAAGAAAACAACGTAACAAAACAACAACAACAACAATAAACAATTCAACTACTTCTTTGCGTCCAAAACGAGTACAGATGATTGTTATTTATATCCATTCGAGAGAAAAATACAAGTTTCATTCCTGAACAAAAGTAACAACGATTAAACCAAATGTTAACCTTCTATTTATTTAATTTACCTCACTGTCCTACGCTGTGTTGTAGAGATTTCTACCACTTGAAAATACGTAAGCTTCAGTAAAGTAAAAACAAGCATCCGCAAAAATAGCAAACGGTTTGTCCAAAGAAAGAGCTTTTTCCACAGAGTTTGAGCTACTCATTTCTCCCATAAACACAGGTGAACTGTTAAGTGACCTTTCTTAGTGAGATGCAAGATACCGCGGTAAAGTGAAAGCCCTTGAAACATTGAATTATACTGTTTTCAACCGCACAATCGATCCAAGTTTGAAGCTTTTCTTGAGAAAAATCTTTCGCTCTTCCTTTCATCACTTGAAAATTCACCTTTCGGAGTATCTTTTGACAAGTTCTTGATTTTTATGCTTTTTACGCGAATTTAAAGACAAACTTCGATCGAAGAAGATGAAGTTGTTTTGCTCAAAATGAAGAAACCAAGTGAATGTGAAATTACGAGCCGCAGAAAGCGCGCGAAAAATTAAGCCTCGATTTGGTTTGGGTGTCCCACACCTGGCTTGAGCCTGCGATCAAATCGAAAGCAAGTACCAGTCAGCGGTCAATTTCAAAAACACGGCTGACCTCGATGAGGTCTTAACTTGAACCCGCGATATGGTCACGTGACACTGGTCAGCGGATACCTTGTTTTGACAGGTGTCAATTGGCTATAAGATGGATGTCCAGTATCAAAGATGTACGCTGGGTGTACACTGTAAACTAGGTGGTCAGCTGCTGGGCCAGGTGGAGTATGGCCGCCATGTTGGATTATTATTATTATTATTAGGATATTATTAGTTATTGGGCAACACCGTCGTCGTCGTCGTCGTCGTGCGCGCCCACGAGCAATACCGCTAGCCATTTTTACCATGAGAAAAGCAGTTGACGGGTTTCTATAGGTATGGTGCTCCGCTTGGCGGCCTTCGGACCGCCGGAGCTCCGCTAATACTGGTGAACTGTTATGTGGCCTTTCTTGGTGAGCTGTAAAAAGCCTCGGTAAAGTGCAAGCCCTTGAAGCATTGAATCATTTTGTTTTTCAACCATACAATCCCGGGCGCCATAAAAGTCAATCAACGTTTTAAGCTTTTCTGGAGAAAAATCTTTTGCTCTTCCTCTTTATCACTTTAAAATTCACTCTCCAGAGTATTTTTCAACTAGTTCTTGATTTTTATGCCTTTTACGCGAATTAAAAGACAAACTTCGAAGACGATGAAGTTGTTTTGCTCAAAATAAAGAAACCACCTGAATGTGAAATTTCGAGCCGCAGAAGGCGCGCGAAAAACAAAAATCCTCGTTTTTGTTTGGGTGTCTCGTTTTAGTTAATTTAAGATGGGACTTAAGGTAAATTGAAGTGAAATTTTAAGGAGTTCAAAGAAGGGATTAAAATGTATAAAAAATGTTTTGAAACACCACCAGACAGCTGACACCCCGCAGGGGCACTGATGGTTGCTGTGGAACTGTTTTGGTGTCCATTTACTTATTTTCCACTTCAAATTCCAATTTTAACCTTCATTAAATCTTCAAGATTCCCTATTTCCCTAAATTTAACAAATCCTTCTAGAAAAAATATGCCCAAAAATCACCAAAAATTTCACAAAATATCTCACAATACAGCTTCGTGGGATGAGCATAGAGATTCTGGATTGCTTGAAACGCGATTGTGATATTAAACCGATGTTCAGAGACGCAAAAACGGTGTTTAGGTTAAGTCCCGCCTTAACCTGGCTTGACCTGCGATCCAATCGAAAACCAGTGCCTGGTCAGCGGTGAAATTCAAAAGAAACAGCTGGCCTCGGTTAGCTCTTAACTTGAGCCCGCGATATGGTCACGTGATACTGGTCAGCGGATGCCTTGTTTTGACAGGTGTCAATTGACCATAACATGGATGTCCAATATCAAAGATGTGCGCTGTAAACTAGGTGGTCAGCTGGAGTATGGCCGTCATGTTGGGCTCAAGTATTGATCATGATCCTTATTATTGGGATATTATTAATTATTGGGCAACCCCGTCGTTGTCGCCCATTAAGAATCTTTAAAACCCTTTGACGTGCCAAATATCCACTAAGTCAAATTCGTCTTGAAAACGTTCTATACCAGCAACAGCAGATATACGCGGGCTTGCTGGATGTGAAATGATCATAAACAAAGAGCTGCGTATCATTTCATATCCAGCGCGCCCTCGATGGATCACTTTTGATAGAGATAATCATCATAATCAGGAAGAGAAGGAAAGGTGAGATGGATAATGATTTGGCGAAAGATGACTATGAGTGCTAGGGCATAAGGATGAGGATGTCGATGATGGTAAGGCCCAGGGCCCATACTTCATCTTTGATCGAGCTTAACATTTTAAGATTTCTTAAAATGCGCCATAAAAACGTTTGACATGCCAAATATCCACTAAGTCAAATTCGTCTTGAAAATGTCCTTTACTAGTGACAGTAGATTTACGCGGGCTTGCTGGATATGAAATGATCATAACCAAAAAGGCGCGTGCGTTTCATATCCAACGCGGCGCCCTCGATGGATCACTTGTGATGGAGATAATGATCATAATCAGAAAGAGGAGGAAAGGTGAGATGGATAATGATGAGGCGAAAGCTGACTATGAGTGCTAGGGCATAAGGATGCGGATGTCGATGATGGTAAAGCCCAGGGGGAAAGTGATGAAACTGGGAAAGAGGGCGAGAATTAAGAGAGGCGTTCTGATTAACATGAGGGTGGAATGGTAAGGACGTGGGGGCGGGTCAGATTGAGGATATACAGGGTGAAATGGGGAAAGGGTGAAGGTGAGAACGAGCATGAAAGGAAGATGATGATGATGATGATAATTTTGATGATTGACTTGTCTTGTGACAGTAGATGTCTTGTAGTATAGCATAGTGTTTCTTCATAGCCACCGTCTTTGTCTGAGAAATTCAACTATTAAAATTACTTAACTATGAAAATTATCTAACACGTATTGTCGCGTTACAAGTTTTTATTTGAGTTTGTTTTGTTTGTTTGTTTGTCCACCCTTTCTATCTTCAAACAATAACTTAAGATACCTCGCGGTTAATATCAAAAACAAATGAAAGTCACGCGGCATTTTCTGAACTCACGTGTCATGTTTCGATTGTAAATTCATTTCACGTGCCCATGACGTTTTAAGGGAATTCTGTGCGAACATTCATTCAGCAAAGGAGGTTTGATCTAAGCATACGTTTGCAGGGAATACAAATACGAGTAAAAGGTTAGAAATGAATTCATAAATATTTCAGGTCTGATTTAACTTTTAAGTGAGCTTAAGGGTCCTCTAGACATATGTTGTTATGGTCAGATTGTACAGTTTTGCTGTCTACATGAAGAAGCAAAAAAGAAAACAAAACAAACATAAAGCAAAAAGTGAGCTGAGTTAACTTTCTAATTAATGCTATTTTGTGACTGAGTTGTCCGTCTAGTTTTCATGCAAAAGCCGTTACTGCATAGCTACACAATCTACGCAACTTGCAAGTCGGATATTGCTGAAAAATAGTTCTTCCAATTAAAGTCGCCCGCGTAAACGTAGCCGTAGTGGATGCGAGTTGAAGACCACTTGAAACTACTGCCTCAGCCATTGATTCAAGTGGAAGTAATCATTTCAAAATCGTTCACGTTGGAGGATTTGAATTCTGTTATTAAGATAAAAATGTGCGCAATTCCTCCTGATCTGGAGCCATCATCCAAAAGTAAATGAAAATATAAGTAAATGTTGATCAAAACACTGAATCAACTGAAGCAACAGTGAAAATCTTATTCCTGAGGTTAATAGCCAAAAAGATCAAGTTCATAGCCACGGAAAAAATGAACTTCTTCTTGTGCTAGTCTGGTTACTGCATGATTTTGCGATGTCTTATGGAGAACGAGACATGGCAAAAGAATTGTCTGCCATTGTTTCACATACCTTTCAGTAAAACCATAACTGTTTTACTGAATAGAATCTACGAAAAGATTTATTGGAGTCAATTAAAGAACATACATGCATACTATACTTATTGATAGCTGCGACAAGCTAGAAAAGACATATGAAAAGATACGAATCTATTTGTGACTTTAAAGATCACAATTGGTATATACTTGGGCGATATAAATAAATAAATTTATATCATGATAGCATTCACAATGATCCCAATAAACCGTACACGTGAAAGGACTAAACTTTGTAAGCAAAATCTATTCAAAGGGTCGCCCACAGTCATTTCAGAAGCAAAGAAACGCAACATCGCCTTCGAGATATGGAACATTCTCTGTTCTGGAAATTTCACCTCAAGAAAGGGTTGCTGTCCCGTAAGAAGAACACATTAGACAAATGGAAAATTCTCGGGCAAATTCTCTCTACAAAATTATAGATTATACAAGCCTTTATCTTAGAAACACTTCTAGTGTATTGGCAATTTCCAGGTGCACCAGTACGAGATCTTCGAAACCTCGGGCACCTTCTTCACACTGAAAAGTGCAGCATTTCGTTATTGTTATTCACTATTTCTCGCTCAGGCACTAACACAAGCATTCGCTCAATACAGTGGCACAAAGGTGTTCAATAATCGTCATGAAACAAACCAACTCTTCTGCTTTTGATAGAGGTATGAAATTTTAGTGCTAAACTGGCAGGTTGAAATCAATATTTCAATATTTTTCATGTTGTTAGCATCAGCTCTCTTCATCTGCTGTTGTGTATGTTGTTTGTACGTAGGAACTCATTGAAATCCACTATCCTCATGAGTTGCACATAAAATAATCGCAACGTTGACCCGCTACTTAGAATATAGTTTTCATATCGATTTGTGATTACCCATTACACAGACAGTAATAACAAGTTTACATACTGATTTACTAGTTAAGCAAAGAGAAGTTCGTTTCGTTTCAGATTTGACAAGATAATTTCGATTGCATTCAGCATATTTAAGCATATTTACCGCAAAAATAAAACTCCTTATAAATTCAGGAAAATTCAAATGGAGAAACGATGAAAATATTTTGATTTTTGAGCTTGCTTTTGAATGGTGTCTGTTCGCTCCATAACTACCAGCACTTAACTTTAGCTTTTACTAACGACGTTAACAAAACTCACTCCAGGCTATATTACTTCCATGGGGAAGTTCTTTCTATGTATTAAAGGCCAGCGTTCAAAGCGAATAAGTAACCCCTCTCTTTCACAAAGCACATAAGAATTCTGTAGATGTGTTTAAATTAGAGTGCATAGGAACCAGATTTTCGACTTTGCAAAGTCGGCTCAGTCATTAACATTTATAGTTAGCATATATGAGCAAAATGGTGGAAATGGAGTTTTAATTGTTTATATTTGACTACTCATGATCACTAATATATGTCTTTAAAAAGTGCTCGACATTGATTCAACAATATGGCAAAACGAGATGAAACCCATGCTTCAAAATAAAATTACAACAGCAAGATGCGACTTGGCAAGGCTGGTTGAGTTTGCATGGCAGCGTAATATACATCAGGGCAAAAAACGAAATACTGTACATTTTCACCTCAATCTATTCACGTATATAAGAAAGCCTCGAGAAAAGATCTCAATAATGTATGATGATAGACAATCATTTCAATAAAATGAGCTGACATCTCAATCTACTATACGAACTCACAATGCGGCGGAATAAATTCACGTGTTTGAAGAGCGCCATTAAAGTCGAATTGCACGAAACACTGAATGGAAAGGTGGTCCCAGTCTTCTTTTATCTTCTTCTCTGTAAAACGTTTAATAACTACACTTGGCCCAAAACATTTTTTGGCGATCGACGAAACTAAGCCATATATGCGCAAGCGATCGATTTGAACACAACTGCTGCATTCAGGTACGTTATTCAAAGAAGTTAAGACAAAACCTGCGACCTTTAAAATAGTATCAGTTCCCGCGCAAATTAAAAGCAAGTCTTTTCTATATACATGTTAACATTATTCTGACTATAGAATCTTAAGGCAGAGTATGTAGCTCTATTCATACTGGCTTTGAAATCATTTTTACAAATAAAGGCCCCCGACCGAGTACAAACGAGAGCATTTGCTCTAAAACACACGTGGGGGCGGGTCAGATTGAGGATATACAAGGTGAAATGGAGAAAGGGTGAAGGTGAGAACGAGCATGAAAGGAAGATGATGATGATGATGAT
Source organism: Pachyseris speciosa (assembly GCA_016490735.1). Taxonomy (NCBI): domain Eukaryota; kingdom Metazoa; phylum Cnidaria; class Anthozoa; order Scleractinia; family Pachyseridae; genus Pachyseris; species Pachyseris speciosa. The sequence goes on along the minus strand of JAEMWC010002298.1, from coordinate 29,100 downwards.
GATGATGATAATTTTGATGATTGACTTGTCTTGTGACAGTAGATGTCTTGTAGTATAGCATAGTGTTTCTTCATAGCCACCGTCTTTGTCTGAGAAATTCAACTATTAAAATTATTTAACTATGAAAATTATCTAACACGTATTGTCGCGTTACAAGTTTTTATTTGAGTTTGTTTTGTTTGTTTGTTTGTCCACCCTTTCTATCTTCAAACAATAACTTAAGATACCTCGCGGTTAATATCAAAAACAAATGAAAGTCACGCGGCATTTTCTGAACTCACGTGTCATGTTTCGATTGTAAATTCATTTCACGTGCCCATGACGTTTTAAGGGAATTCTGTGCGAACATTCATTCAGCAAAGGAGGTTTGATCTAAGCATACGTTTGCAGGGAATACAAATACGAGTAAAAGGTTAGAAATGAATTCATAAATATTTCAGGTCTGATTTAACTTTTAAGTGAGCCTAAGGGTCCTCTAGACACATGTTGTTATGGTCAGATTGTACAGTTTTGCTGTCTACACGAAGAAGCAAAAAAGAAAACAAAACAAACATAAAGCAAAAAATGGGCTGAGTTAACTTTCTCATTAATGCTATTTTGTGACTGAGTTGCCCGTCTAGTTTTCATGCAAAAGCCGTTACTGCATAGCTACACAATCTACGCAACTTGCAAGTCGGATATTGCTGAAAAATAGTTCTTCCAATTAAAGTCGCCCGCGTAAACGTAGCCGTAGTGGATGCGAGTTGAAGACCACTTGAAACTACTGCCTCAGCCATTGATTCGAGTGGAAGTAATCATTTCAAAATCGTTCACGTTGGAGGATTTGAATTCTGTAATTAAGATAAAAATGTGCGCAATTCCTCCTGATCTGGAGCCATCATCCAAAAGCAAATGAAAATATAAGTAAATGTTGATCAAAACACTAAATCAACTGAAGCAACAGTGAAAATCTTATTCCTGAGGTTAATAGCCAAAAAAGATCAAGTTCATAGCCATGGAAAAAATGAACTTCTTCTTGTGCTAGTCTGGTTACTGCATGATTTTGCGATGTCTTATGGAGAACGAGACATGGCAAAAGAATTGTCTGCCATTGTTTCACATACCTTTCAGTAAAACCATAACTGTTTTACTGAATAGAATCTACGAAAAGATTTATTGGAGTCAATTAAAGAACATACATGCATACTATACTTATTGATAGCTGCGACAAGCTAGAAAAGACATATGAAAAGATACGAATCTATTTGTGACTTTAAAGATCACAATTGGTATATACTTGGGCGATATAAATAAATAAATTTATATCATGATAGCATTCACAATGATCCCAATAAACCGTACACGTGAAAGGACTAAACTTTGTAAGCAAAATCTATTCAAAGGGTCGCCCACAGTCATTTCAGAAGCAAAGAAACACAACATCGCCTTCGAGATATGGAACATTCTCTGTTCTGGAAATTTCACCTCAAGAAAGGGTTGCTGTCCCGTAAGAAGAACACATTAGACAAATGGAAAATTCTCGGGCAAATTCTCTCTACAAAATTATAGATTATACAAGCCTTTATCTTAGAAACACTTCTAGTGTATTGGCAATTTCCAGGTGCACCAGTACGAGATCTTCGAAACCTCGGGCACCTTCTTCACACTGAAAAGTGCAGCATTTCGTTATTGTTATTCACTATTTCTCGCTCAGGCACTAACACAAGCATTCGCTCAATACAGTGGCACAAAGGTGTTCAATAATCGTCATGAAACAAACCAACTCTTCTGCTTTTGATAGAGGTATGAAATTTTAGTGCTAAACTGGCAGGTTGAAATCAATATTTCAATATTTTTCATGTTGTTAGCATCAGCTCTCTTCATCTGCTGTTGTGTATGTTGTTTGTACGTAGGAACTCATTGAAATCCACTATCCTCATGAGTTGCACATAAAATAATCGCAACGTTGACCCGCTACTTAGAATATAGTTTTCATATCGATTTGTGATTACCCATTACACAGACAGTAATAACAAGTTTACATACTGATTTACTAGTTAAGCAAAGAGAAGTTCGTTTCGTTTCAGATTTGACAAGATAATTTCGATTGCATTCAGCATATTTAAGCATATTTACCGCAAAAATAAAACTCCTTATAAATTCAGGAAAATTCAAATGGAGAAACGATGAAAATATTTTGATTTTTGAGCTTGCTTTTGAATGGTGTCTGTTCGCTCCATAACTACCAGCACTTAACTTTAGCTTTTACTAACGACGTTAACAAAACTCACTCCAGGCTATATTACTTCCATGGGGAAGTTCTTTCTATGTATTAAAGGCCGGCGTTCAAAGCGAATAAGTAACCCCTCTCTTTCACAAAGCACATAAGAATTCTGTAGATGTGTTTAAATTAGAGTGCATAGGAACCAGATTTTCGACTTTGCAAAGTCGGCTCAGTCATTAACATTTATATTTAGCATATATGAGCAAAATGGTGGAAATGGAGTTTTAATTGTTTATATTTGACTACTCATGATCACTAATATATGTCTTTAAAAAGTGCTCGACATTGATTCAACAATATGGCAAAACGAGATGAAACCCATGCTTCAAAATAAAATTACAACAGCAAGATGCGACTTGGCAAGGCTGGTTGAGTTTGCATGGCAGCGTAATATACACCAGGGCAAAAAACGAAATACTGTACATTTTCACCTCAATCTATTCACGTATATAAGAAAGCCTCGAGAAAAGATCTCAATAATGTACGATGATAGACAATCATTTCAATAAAATGAGCTGACATCTCAATCTACTACGAACTCACAATGCGGCGGAATAAATTCACGTGTTTGAAGAGCGCCATTAAAGTCGAATTGCACGAAACACTGAATGGAAAGATGGTCCCAGTCTTCTTTTATCTTCTTCTCTGTAAAACGTTTAATAACTACACTTGGCCCAAAACATTTTTTGGCGATCGACGAAACTAAGCCATATATGCGCAAGCGATCGATTTGAACACAACTGCTGCATTCAGGTACGTTATTCAAAGAAGTTAAGACAAAACCTGCGACCTTTAAAATAGTATCAGTTCCCGCGCAAATTAAAAGCAAGTCTTTTCTATATACATGTTAACATTATTCTGACTATAGAATCTTAAGGCAGAGTATGTAGCTCTATTCATACTGGCTTTGAAATCATTTTTACAAATAAAGGCCCCCGACCGAGTACAAACGAGAGCATTTGCTCTAAAACACACGTGGGGGCGGGTCAGATTGAGGATATACAAGGTGAAATGGAGAAAGGGTGAAGGTGAGAACGAGCATGAAAGGAAGATGATGATGATGATGATGATGATGATAATTTTGATGATTGACTTGTCTTGTGACAGTAGATGTCTTGTAGTATAGCATAGTGTTTCTTCATAGCCACCGTCTTTGTCTGAGAAATTCAACTATTAAAATTATTTAACTATGAAAATTATCTAACACGTATTGTCGCGTTACAAGTTTTTATTTGAGTTTGTTTTGTTTGTTTGTTTGTCCACCCTTTCTATCTTCAAACAATAACTTAAGATACCTCGCGGTTAATATCAAAAACAAATGAAAGTCACGCGGCATTTTCTGAACTCACGTGTCATGTTTCGATTGTAAATTCATTTCACGTGCCCATGACGTTTTAAGGGAATTCTGTGCGAACATTCATTCAGCAAAGGAGGTTTGATCTAAGCATACGTTTGCAGGGAATACAAATACGAGTAAAAGGTTAGAAATGAATTCATAAATATTTCAGGTCTGATTTAACTTTTAAGTGAGCCTAAGGGTCCTCTAGACACATGTTGTTATGGTCAGATTGTACAGTTTTGCTGTCTACATGAAGAAGCAAAAAAGAAAACAAAACAAACATAAAGCAAAAAATGGGCTGAGTTAACTTTCTCATTAATGCTATTTTGTGACTGAGTTGCCCGTCTAGTTTTCATGCAAAAGCCGTTACTGCATAGCTACACAATCTACGCAACTTGCAAGTCGGATATTGCTGAAAAATAGTTCTTCCAATTAAAGTCGCCCGCGTAAACGTAGCCGTAGTGGATGCGAGTTGAAGACCACTTGAAACTACTGCCTCAGCCATTGATTCGAGTGGAAGTAATCATTTCAAAATCGTTCACGTTGGAGGATTTGAATTCTGTAATTAAGATAAAAATGTGCGCAATTCCTCCTGATCTGGAGCCATCATCCAAAAGCAAATGAAAATATAAGTAAATGTTGATCAAAACACTAAATCAACTGAAGCAACAGTGAAAATCTTATTCCTGAGGTTAATAGCCAAAAAAGATCAAGTTCATAGCCACGGAAAAAATGAACTTCTTCTTGTGCTAGTCTGGTTACTGCATGATTTTGCGATGTCTTATGGAGAACGAGACATGGCAAAAGAATTGTCTGCCATTGTTTCACATACCTTTCAGTAAAACCATAACTGTTTTACTGAATAGAATCTACGAAAAGATTTATTGGAGTCAATTAAAGAACATACATGCATACTATACTTATTGATAGCTGCGACAAGCTAGAAAAGACATATGAAAAGATACGAATCTATTTGTGACTTTAAAGATCACAATTGGTATATACCTGGGCGATATAAATAAATAAATTTATATCATGATAGCATTCACAATGATCCCAATAAACCGTACACGTGAAAGGACTAAACTTTGTAAGCAAAATCTATTCAAAGGGTCGCCCACAGTCATTTCAGAAGCAAAGAAACGCAACATCGCCTTCGAGATATGGAACATTCTCTGTTCTGGAAATTTCACCTCAAGAAAGGGTTGCTGTCCCGTAAGAAGAACACATTAGACAAATGGAAAATTCTCGGGCAAATTCTCTCTACAAAATTATAGATTATACAAGCCTTTATCTTAGAAACACTTCTAGTGTATTGGCAATTTCCAGGTGCACCAGTACGAGATCTTCGAAACCTCGGGCACCTTCTTCACACTGAAAAGTGCAGCATTTCGTTATTGTTATTCACTATTTCTCGCTCAGGCACTAACACAAGCATTCGCTCAATACAGTGGCACAAAGGTGTTCAATAATCGTCATGAAACAAACCAACTCTTCTGCTTTTGATAGAGGTATGAAATTTTAGTGCTAAACTGGCAGGTTGAAATCAATATTTCAATATTTTTCATGTTGTTAGCATCAGCTCTCTTCATCTGCTGTTGTGTATGTTGTTTGTACGTAGGAACTCATTGAAATCCACTATCCTCATGAGTTGCACATAAAATAATCGCAACGTTGACCCGCTACTTAGAATATAGTTTTCATATCGATTTGTGATTACCCATTACACAGACAGTAATAACAAGTTTACATACTGATTTACTAGTTAAGCAAAGAGAAGTTCGTTTCGTTTCAGATTTGACAAGATAATTTCGATTGCATTCAGCATATTTAAGCATATTTACCGCAAAAATAAAACTCCTTATAAATTCAGGAAAATTCAAATGGAGAAACGATGAAAATATTTTGATTTTTGAGCTTGCTTTTGAATGGTGTCTGTTCGCTCCATAACTACCAGCACTTAACTTTAGCTTTTACTAACGACGTTAACAAAACTCACTCCAGGCTATATTACTTCCATGGGGAAGTTCTTTCTATGTATTAAAGGCCGGCGTTCAAAGCGAATAAGTAACCCCTCTCTTTCACAAAGCACATAAGAATTCTGTAGATGTGTTTAAATTAGAGTGCATAGGAACCAGATTTTCGACTTTGCAAAGTCGGCTCAGTCATTAACATTTATATTTAGCATATATGAGCAAAATGGTGGAAATGGAGTTTTAATTGTTTATATTTGACTACTCATGATCACTAATATATGTCTTTAAAAAGTGCTCGACATTGATTCAACAATATGGCAAAACGAGATGAAACCCATGCTTCAAAATAAAATTACAACAGCAAGATGCGACTTGGCAAGGCTGGTTGAGTTTGCATGGCAGCGTAATATACACCAGGGCAAAAAACGAAATACTGTACATTTTCACCTCAATCTATTCACGTATATAAGAAAGCCTCGAGAAAAGATCTCAATAATGTACGATGATAGACAATCATTTCAATAAAATGAGCTGACATCTCAATCTACTACGAACTCACAATGCGGCGGAATAAATTCACGTGTTTGAAGAGCGCCATTAAAGTCGAATTGCACGAAACACTGAATGGAAAGATGGTCCCAGTCTTCTTTTATCTTCTTCTCTGTAAAACGTTTAATAACTACACTTGGCCCAAAACATTTTTTGGCGATCGACGAAACTAAGCCATATATGCGCAAGCGATCGATTTGAACACAACTGCTGCATTCAGGTACGTTATTCAAAGAAGTTAAGACAAAACCTGCGACCTTTAAAATAGTATCAGTTCCCGCGCAAATTAAAAGCAAGTCTTTTCTATATACATGTTAACATTATTCTGACTATAGAATCTTAAGGCAGAGTATGTAGCTCTATTCATACTGGCTTTGAAATCATTTTTACAAATAAAGGCCCCCGACCGAGTACAAACGAGAGCATTTGCTCTAAAACACACGTGGGGGCGGGTCAGATTGAGGATATACAAGGTGAAATGGAGAAAGGGTGAAGGTGAGAACGAGCATGAAAGGAAGATGATGATGATGATGATGATGATGATAATTTTGATGATTGACTTGTCTTGTGACAGTAGATGTCTTGTAGTATAGCATAGTGTTTCTTCATAGCCACCGTCTTTGTCTGAGAAATTCAACTATTAAAATTATTTAACTATGAAAATTATCTAACACGTATTGTCGCGTTACAAGTTTTTATTTGAGTTTGTTTTGTTTGTTTGTTTGTCCACCCTTTCTATCTTCAAACAATAACTTAAGATACCTCGCGGTTAATATCAAAAACAAATGAAAGTCACGCGGCATTTTCTGAACTCACGTGTCATGTTTCGATTGTAAATTCATTTCACGTGCCCATGACGTTTTAAGGGAATTCTGTGCGAACATTCATTCAGCAAAGGAGGTTTGATCTAAGCATACGTTTGCAGGGAATACAAATACGAGTAAAAGGTTAGAAATGAATTCATAAATATTTCAGGTCTGATTTAACTTTTAAGTGAGCCTAAGGGTCCTCTAGACACATGTTGTTATGGTCAGATTGTACAGTTTTGCTGTCTACATGAAGAAGCAAAAAAGAAAACAAAACAAACATAAAGCAAAAAATGGGCTGAGTTAACTTTCTCATTAATGCTATTTTGTGACTGAGTTGCCCGTCTAGTTTTCATGCAAAAGCCGTTACTGCATAGCTACACAATCTACGCAACTTGCAAGTCGGATATTGCTGAAAAATAGTTCTTCCAATTAAAGTCGCCCGCGTAAACGTAGCCGTAGTGGATGCGAGTTGAAGACCACTTGAAACTACTGCCTCAGCCATTGATTCGAGTGGAAGTAATCATTTCAAAATCGTTCACGTTGGAGGATTTGAATTCTGTAATTAAGATAAAAATGTGCGCAATTCCTCCTGATCTGGAGCCATCATCCAAAAGCAAATGAAAATATAAGTAAATGTTGATCAAAACACTAAATCAACTGAAGCAACAGTGAAAATCTTATTCCTGAGGTTAATAGCCAAAAAAGATCAAGTTCATAGCCACGGAAAAAATGAACTTCTTCTTGTGCTAGTCTGGTTACTGCATGATTTTGCGATGTCTTATGGAGAACGAGACATGGCAAAAGAATTGTCTGCCATTGTTTCACATACCTTTCAGTAAAACCATAACTGTTTTACTGAATAGAATCTACGAAAAGATTTATTGGAGTCAATTAAAGAACATACATGCATACTATACTTATTGATAGCTGCGACAAGCTAGAAAAGACATATGAAAAGATACGAATCTATTTGTGACTTTAAAGATCACAATTGGTATATACCTGGGCGATATAAATAAATAAATTTATATCATGATAGCATTCACAATGATCCCAATAAACCGTACACGTGAAAGGACTAAACTTTGTAAGCAAAATCTATTCAAAGGGTCGCCCACAGTCATTTCAGAAGCAAAGAAACGCAACATCGCCTTCGAGATATGGAACATTCTCTGTTCTGGAAATTTCACCTCAAGAAAGGGTTGCTGTCCCGTAAGAAGAACACATTAGACAAATGGAAAATTCTCGGGCAAATTCTCTCTACAAAATTATAGATTATACAAGCCTTTATCTTAGAAACACTTCTAGTGTATTGGCAATTTCCAGGTGCACCAGTACGAGATCTTCGAAACCTCGGGCACCTTCTTCACACTGAAAAGTGCAGCATTTCGTTATTGTTATTCACTATTTCTCGCTCAGGCACTAACACAAGCATTCGCTCAATACAGTGGCACAAAGGTGTTCAATAATCGTCATGAAACAAACCAACTCTTCTGCTTTTGATAGAGGTATGAAATTTTAGTGCTAAACTGGCAGGTTGAAATCAATATTTCAATATTTTTCATGTTGTTAGCATCAGCTCTCTTCATCTGCTGTTGTGTATGTTGTTTGTACGTAGGAACTCATTGAAATCCACTATCCTCATGAGTTGCACATAAAATAATCGCAACGTTGACCCGCTACTTAGAATATAGTTTTCATATCGATTTGTGATTACCCATTACACAGACAGTAATAACAAGTTTACATACTGATTTACTAGTTAAGCAAAGAGAAGTTCGTTTCGTTTCAGATTTGACAAGATAATTTCGATTGCATTCAGCATATTTAAGCATATTTACCGCAAAAATAAAACTCCTTATAAATTCAGGAAAATTCAAATGGAGAAACGATGAAAATATTTTGATTTTTGAGCTTGCTTTTGAATGGTGTCTGTTCGCTCCATAACTACCAGCACTTAACTTTAGCTTTTACTAACGACGTTAACAAAACTCACTCCAGGCTATATTACTTCCATGGGGAAGTTCTTTCTATGTATTAAAGGCCAGCGTTCAAAGCGAATAAGTAACCCCTCTCTTTCACAAAGCACATAAGAATTCTGTAGATGTGTTTAAATTAGAGTGCATAGGAACCAGATTTTCGACTTTGCAAAGTCGGCTCAGTCATTAACATTTATATTTAGCATATATGAGCAAAATGGTGGAAATGGAGTTTTAATTGTTTATATTTGACTACTCATGATCACTAATATATGTCTTTAAAAAGTGCTCGACATTGATTCAACAATATGGCAAAACGAGATGAAACCCATGCTTCAAAATAAAATTACAACAGCAAGATGCGACTTGGCAAGGCTGGTTGAGTTTGCATGGCAGCGTAATATACATCAGGGCAAAAAACGAAATACTGTACATTTTCACCTCAATCTATTCACGTATATAAGAAAGCCTCGAGAAAAGATCTCAATAATGTATGATGATAGACAATCATTTCAATAAAATGAGCTGACATCTCAATCTACTATACGAACTCACAATGCGGCGGAATAAATTCACGTGTTTGAAGAGCGCCATTAAAGTCGAATTGCACGAAACACTGAATGGAAAGGTGGTCCCAGTCTTCTTTTATCTTCTTCTCTGTAAAACGTTTAATAACTACACTTGGCCCAAAACATTTTTTGGCGATCGACGAAACTAAGCCATATATGCGCAAGCGATCGATTTGAACACAACTGCTGCATTCAGGTACGTTATTCAAAGAAGTTAAGACAAAACCTGCGACCTTTAAAATAGTATCAGTTCCCGCGCAAATTAAAAGCAAGTCTTTTCTATATACATGTTAACATTATTCTGACTATAGACTCTTAAGGCAGAGTATGTAGCTCTATTCATACTGGCTTTGAAATCATTTTTACAAATAAAGGCCCCCGACCGAGTACAAACGAGAGCATTTGCTCTAAAATACACTGATGTCGTTACCTTTATGTCTTTCCTCTATGCAAATATTGTCTTATGCAGCTCCTAAAGTAATGCGCATGAAGTCAGAAAAATCGAAAATTTAGTGTTACAGACGATCACTGAGTGGAAAATCAAATACATGAGCGACTTCTTTGTGAACGAGGTGGCCGTTTTCATTTCACTCTTCAAGGTGTGCCTCGTAAATCAGTCATGAAGTCTGTAAAGTTACACCGTGATAACCTATAGTAAGAAAGCCTTGTAAATTTGCCATGTTTTAACCCTTTAGATACATCAGAAACCATATTCTTCGTCGGACAGTGATTTAGAAGAATATGCAACCAAAAATGGTGCATGGCAATTGAGCAAAGACTTCGCCTAGTCAGACACAAAAACAAATTCCCGATGGCAAAATAGACAGACGATGTATCTTCTTATGGACGCGGAGACTAAAAGGTTTGGTCCAGTCGGCAAACGAATATCCTAAAAGAGCTCAAATCTACAATAATAAACATTAAATCCGAAAACATTTAACTGAGGAATTGTAACAGTACTATTTCAAGCGTTTGTTGATCATAAATACCCTACTTAGACTTTGTACACCCATGTCTACTACTCATCGTCCGGCTTGAAATTAGCTCGTCAGTATTCAGCGATCAAGCAACAGTTTGTTGTTCTGGTTTTGCATTTTTCTGACCATGACGAAACAAATACACCATGTTGCACTGAGAAACCTGCAAGATTGAATAACTGAGGTGTATGACCTGCACGAAGACCCACGAGGTTGGCAATATAAGTTACATTCATCACCATAATTTCGAGAGACATAAATCAGATCAAAAAACCTACATATATCCTCATATGGTGTATTTTGTAGCAGGTCCTAAACTGGCTCTTCCATCTTACTTAGCTCCTGTTCGCTTGAGCACACAGTTGCCATTATGTGTTTCAAATAAAATTACAGGTTATCAAAATAGATTTATTTCCATTGCCTATTAAAGAAATACGTTTCGAATTCTTAATTGTGATTGTGATCGTCGTTTTCATTTCATTAGATCTGTTGCGAGTCATACAACTGATTAAGGATGCAACAAACAATGGCCTTAGACAAAAGAACGTAAAAAAAACAAAACAAATATCTTGTACTCCAGCCGGAAATGGTAGCGAAGCCACAGTATTCAATTTTAGACACAAAAACTACACAGTTCTGGGATAAAAGGAAACAGGAATGATTAAGAAATATTGCAATCGGGTTTGGCTACAAACCAGAGTCGTAAAAATCCTCTAAAAGGTATCAAAAACGAATACAGCGGCACCGTGCAATCCTAAGTTGCTTTAGAACGTTTACACGTTTCACACCTTATCAGGAGCTTTACATTACTTCAGCTCACTGATATTTCCCACTCTACATCGGTTATACACAAAGAAGTCTCGCTGGTCAAGATTACTAGTGTTGAATTGAGAACACTTTCTCAAAGACATGAAGATTACCTGATGTTTATTGTTCATGTCATGTCCCTTCTCCTTTTTTGCCTCTCCATCTCGAATTGCTGCTCTTGCGAATACTAGAGGTGGAAAAAGATAAAACGTATTTGTGATCTTCATTTGTATTCGAGTGCATCAAGATTGTGCCTTTAAATCTAGGAGGCTTCAACCTCGAGCTCGGTGTGAACTCGTACTGAGGAAACATACCTGGAGTTATGTCCCCCGAAATAACTTCATGCTAGATACATTAACTCAAAAGAGAAACCTTCGCTAGGCCGCCAATATATTTTCGTTCCTCTCCGTTCTTCCCTATCATTGGCTCCACCAAAACCAGCAACTTCTTGCAATTTATGAGATCTATTTGTATTTAACTACGGTATATTAAAATTATGCAATACGGCTTCGAGATCGAGGTTGTTGTTGCCAGTCATTTCTAACATTTCCGGCACACGGTCTTGTGGGTCTCTGATTATGCTAGGCAAGGATAACTGAGGTATTCTTCAACAAAAACTGAAAGCTAAAAAAAAGTCAAAATATACATAAGTTACCTTTTTCAGTTGCTTAAATGCACAGTATGGTTGACTATCGCCTTGCAAAACAATAACGAACTTGTACTCCAAAGAAATACCTAAAACAAAAACAAAAAACTTATAACGACAGAGACAAAACATATTCACAGTTCACAGTTTTCAGTTTCTTCAAAGGGTAAGGAAACGTCCAACTCGTAAAAACAGTCTTGTTTGGTCAAACACCACTTACCCGCGAGGATTAGAGCTAACTGATCTGCAAGGGCCGTCGTTAGTAGAAAACGCCACTGGGAAATTGTGCAGGATGGTGAACTTTCTGTGGAGCCTAAAAATGAAATCATCATGTTAACAGAAGAACAAATTGTGTCACCTTTCTTCAGCTCGATTATGTTTAAAACTTTTCCATATGTCAAGAATTGTCACGAAATGTTGTAAATCGTCGTGATCAGTAAGTGTTGAGTAGATAAGGAATGCTTCTGACAAAAAGTTAGCTGACACCCTTTGCTCGGCTAATATATATATATTAGCCGAGCAAAGGGTGTCGCCCTGAAGAAGACCGACAAGTCGGTCGAAATATAGGTGATCCTGAAAATTGTGTCCTGTCTTCATTTGTGTTTGATATATATATATATATATATATATATATATATATATATATATATATATATATATATATATATATATATATATATATGCTGTATATAGATACATAAGTTGAAGGATTAAAGAGGACGCATCGATTCTCTGTGACAGAGAATCGATGCGTCCTCTTTAATCCTTCAACTTATGTACACGCCAAGGTAGACTCTACCTCCACATTTATATATATATATTATATACCTATTATATATAGCTAATATATAATAATCTACAGCTTCAAATTAAACTTTATGCAAAAATGATCTCATGTTTGCAATCTATTTTGGAACATTTACCGAATGTATTTGCGTCTCAGCCATGAAAATGGCTCTGTTTCCTCGCTTTATTTACTTTCTGATTACGTTGCTCGTCTTGCTCATAAAGCCGATTTTTCCTTGAACATTGAACTGCTCTCTCAGGTTACTCTCTTGTCAGCTTGTTACAGAAATTACAAAGGAATACCTTCAACAAAAAAGAAAAGGTTGTCCCGAATTAAAACCAAAGAATCAGCATATTTCCTAACCATCTAATACACTGTACACCGCGACCTTGAAAAACATATTGTACGGCACGTGCACAGGGGAAGCGCAAGACTTTTCCTAGTCAAGCAAAACACGAAAGTAAAAAAGCTCTCTTTTAAGGTTACTCTTTTCCACAATCGAACTGCTGTTAACAACTCACTTTCTGCCTAGTTTGCCACAGAAATGACAAAGGATTACGTTAAATAAAGGGAACTTGACCTCCACTGTAAAACCAGAGAATAAGCAAGTTTTCTTCAACTAACTATATACTCTGTATACTGACCTCGATCTTGAGAAACATAATATCTCCGGAGAAAATAAAATGAGCTAAAAATAATTCACAATGTAAAAAAGCATACAATAAAGAACATATAAATGTTCAGAACCACTAACAGGAGCGGAATGAACGATATCAAGGCTGAATTGCAGTGTTCAAAATATAACAGACCGTTAAGATGATCCTTACCTTTGTTTACTATAACGTTCAAAGCTCTCCATGCTTCTTCGTGACTACCACGAGATCTTGAAAAATAGTAGTCCACATTTAATGAATCTATATCAGCATCGGTTGAAATGCGCTCCTCTTCCACTTTCTTCACAGTTTATAACGAAAATCTGCTGATTGCTGCTTGTGAGAAAACCAACCATCATTCTTCGTCTGCTAATATGAGCTGGTGTAGTAAGATACCTGCTAACTTATAATAAAACAGAGTGTAGTTAAAATTGAAAGCCGAGATAAAATAAACCGGTTTTGTTAACAAGCAATTTCTAGGGAAACGTTGGGAGAAATTAAGTGACAAAGCTTGCGATTTGCCTTATGCCGCCGAAAATCATCCACGTTATCTTACGCTAAGTTACTCAAAATCAATTCTGAGCAGAGAATGCTCTTAATGAGTAAAATTGAAGATCCCGTTATAAAAGAAGCAAGACCGTATGGTCTAATGAACAATTCTTCGCCAGACAATAGTTGTCTATCCGCTAATTCTGCCCATGGCTTTCATTTGCAGCAGTTGCCGTATGAGTGAGGTCATAGAAAATAAATATCAAATGGCAGCCCTACAAAATTTACTGACTAGTGGTTTCTGTGAGCAGCTGCGATGTTCAATCGATTTAGTGGGCAGAATCTACTAGCCACAATGAATCTAGCAAATGGTCGTTTGGTCAGCCATTGTAGTTATATGAGACGTAACTTATACTGAAACAGCTTGATGGAATAGAACTCTACTAGCACTACTGAAACATTTGTTTCTATTTTTCGATGAAGAAATATTTTTTCTGTCCTATCACATTCTGGTGTTTTTGTAGTTAGACCGCCGAATTAAGATAGCAAAGCATCGGCAATTCAGGGATCAGCGAATAGTTTTACCGGTTAATAATAATAATCATAATAATAATAATAATAATAATAATAATAATAATAATAATTATAATCTTTATTTATATAGCGTTATTTCTACTAAGAAACCAATAACACACTCTCGATTGATCGTTTGAAGTCTTTGAAGATAGGAAAATAAGACAACGGATACATTCAGCGAACAATGCCGAAACTAAATGGTCGCCGCCAACGCAAACTTAACCATGGCCAGTGAAAGATGATTCAAGCCAACAACCAGTCTATATCATCAATCAACACAAATCTTCAAGCTTTATCGAAGGGTACACTTGTGTATATATATGTATAACAGTCTGTCCACTGACCATTAAAAAAAAACGTGAAATGCTAGGCCATACGTAAGTGGAAATCTTAAACAAAAGAACCACGGAAAAATAAAGGGAAAATTAACTTCCACAAAGTTAGTTTATTATTTGAATACACGGTTTTAGAACTTGAACTGTTGAGTGTATCAAGGCAATTCTGTGACAGTGAAAGCCCTAGAGATATTCCAAATGTATATAGGAAAATATTATGCAAAATAGCCAACTTCTATTATTGAAATTCCCTTTCCACAACACCATGACTACGAATTGTGCTCTAAAAGAGCTTATAAGAACAAATAAAACATTCGTATCATTAAACAAAAATCTTGATAAAATCAATTTTCAGAGGGAATATGCTTCTTGCTTAACGCCGAAAGTTGCCGCATGATTTAATTCACTTCTTCTTGATGAATGAATTTATTTATGTATTTTTTAATTATTTGTTTGTTGATTAATTTACTTAGTTGTTTATTAATCAGTTATCAGACACATAAATACAGTACGGCAAATAAGAACTGCTAATTAGAGACTCACGATCAAGAATTAAAACAAATATCTCACTCCATAAAAGCATATTCGACAGGGCATAAAAAGCCTTTTCTACCCCACGTCTGAAACCGAATTGACCTCACGTCAAACAAATCATTTGCGATAATAATTGTTGCCAAATCCTAACAGATCTAAGAGGAAAATAGGTTTTTCAAAGGAAATAAATCAACTATACAATTCCCTAAAGATCCGAACTGGGACGTAATCGAATAGAACTTCAGAAGAATGCGTTACTTAGGGTCGTTGCCCCTGTACACAATTGCCTCGGGGCAAAAGAACACTGTTTTATTGTATGAAAGACTTGTCTAGCAAAAACGTAAAATCACAAAAGAGACATTTCCTTCCCTCTCTACGAGCAGCTGTTTTGCCTGTGTCACGTGGTATGATTTTCAGCAGCCGTAACAAGTGCACAATTCTAAATTGATCTTATAGCAGACAAATCTTCAACATAGCACATGACTTTATTCAGGAGCCCCTGCTTTATTCCAGAAAAAAAAAAAATTAATTTTCAATCGAAACATATTCAACATTTTCCAGAAGAATATGTTACCAGAAGACTTCCGGTGCGAATTATGTACTCCAACTTCACTTCGAAAGTCAAAAGTTCTGTTGTCCTACGAAGTTTGAAATTTACTGATCCCTTCCACAAATGCAAACAAATTTCAACATTTTCCAGAAGAATGTGTTACCAGAAGACGTCCGGTGCGAATTATGTATTCCAACTTCACTTCGAACTGAAGTCAAAAGTTCTGTTGTCCTACGAAGTTTGAAATTTATAATTACTGATCCCTTCAGTGAGGTCGCCTCAGCTTATTTCACGTTAAACTATGTAGATCTAGAACTACTTAGATATCACAAACTCTGAAATCGAAATTAGGTTAGACACTGTTAACCCTGTGATAATATGTTGAGGCTTCCTTCGTTTAATCCGGGAGAATAGTAATTAAACTAAAATTGTGAGTGATGAAATGTTGTATTTGTACTGATGTGGTAACTATAAAACACAAAATATTGAAAATACTGCAATACATTGTTTGAAAACCCAAAGAAATATACTCACATTTTCCACGCTGCGGTCGCATATCTGCAGTCCAGGGGAGTACGGTTGGTAAAAACCAGACCACGGTCGGACAACAGCAATTGCACTGCACCCTGAAATTGTGCAAATTTTCCTGGTCATTCCAAATTATTCTACTATTCAAACCGTGAATAACCAGCAATGAATGAGACTGTCGGGTCATAGTCCGTTTAAATGTTTGCCACGTGCAATCTTCATCAGATGTTCCAACCAGGAACAAACAACAAGCCGCACGTTGAACATCACGTTGCGTTCTGTTCCACCACGTGTTGTGAGCGCGCATGTGCTTGCTCATTCACGTGTAGGAGTAAGCAGAGTAAGGGTGCCTTTTGGGGGACTATTCTGGAATAGGAATACTCGGATGGGAATAGGATGTATCTCTCATTCTGCTCCCGATAGCAGAATGAACGGAATGAACAGAATACGCAGAATACGCAGAATATGCCAGTTTCTTTAAGAAAATTTTGGGATGGAAACTGGGCACAGCCCGCCGAGCTCGCGACATGGCACCAGTAGCCTACAATCTTGGACAATTCAAACGAGAAGTTAAGACCACCGCTCGCTCCATTTCAATGATGGAAAAAATGGTGCGTTTTTGGTGTAGTACGAGTTCATCATTGAAATGGTGGAAGGGGTGGTCCTGTTTCTCATTTTATTCTGTCCGAGATTGCAATCTTGGACTGATTCAAATGGGAAATTAAGACCACTCTTTCCCCCATTTTAATGATGGAAAACATGGTGCGTTTTTGGTGTAGCGCGAGTTCATCATTGAAATGGAGGAAGGGGTGGTCCTGTTTCTCATTTTATTCTGTCCGAGATTGCAATCTTGGACTGATTGAAATGGGAAATTAAGACCACACCTCCCCCCATTTCAATGATGGAAAACATGGTGCGTTTTTGGTGTAGCGCGAGTTCATCACTGAAATGGAGGAAGCGGTGGTCTTGTTTTACAGTTTATTCTGTCCGAGATTGCAATCTTGGATAATTCAAACGAGAAATTCAGACAACCCCTCCCCCCATTTTAATGATGGAAAAAATGGCGCGTTTTTGGTTGAGCGCGAGCTCATCATTGAAATGGGGGGGGGGGGGGGGGGGGAAGGGCGAGGGGAGGTCTTGTTTCTCATTTTATTCTATCCGAGATGGTAGGTTCAGGGGCTCGGTCCAGACTATTCTGCGAGTTGTTCTCAGATCACTTCCGCTTCTCTCTCTCTCTCTCTCTCTCTCTCTCTCTCTCTCTCTCTCTCTCTCTCTCTCTTTTTCGAAAACGTTATTCCACCTATTCTCTCATTCCTGAAACGGCATAGGAAAAATATAGTCCCAAACAATGCGCGCCAAGGTAGCCTGTTCCAAGCTCTCAGATATTTGGGGCGAGCGCGCGAAAATGAGCGAAGAAAATTTAGCGGGGCAGGGGGAGTCCCCGCTTGATTTTCTTCCCTCGTTCTTCCCTCGATGTTTAGTGTCTCACTTTTCGCTCGCCCCAAATATCTGAGAGCCTGGAACAGGCTAGCGCCAAGGTTATTTTTAATCTGTCGAGAATCTAGAATATAAGGTGGTCTTCCACTTATTATTTGCATTTCTTCTTCTCCTTCTTCTTCTTCTTCTTCTTCTTTTGTTTTTGTTATTTGCTCAAGTTTATGCATAATAAAACAATTATTGGATTCGGTTTTCGCATGATAGCGGGAATTGTCATGGCCTCGGTTTGTGTTCTCCGCCTCAGCCTTCGGCTTCGGCAGAAAACATAAACCTCGGCCATGATAATTCTCGCTATCTTGCTCGACCTCGACCTGCACTTGATGCGACGTATCACTCACCAGTTCTTACCAATAGGATGTATTGTGGCAATGAGAAAAATCGCTGCCTCGTTGTTTTTGTTAGGCCCGGTTCAAACGTCGAACTTTTCATGTACCGAACCTAATACCTATTTGGGTCGACCCAAATAATTAAGTTCGGCAGTTGATTCAAACGTCGAACCTAATTAAGTCGAACTTAATTGCAAAAGTGAACAATAACTCTTTTGTGGTCAGCCGTTAATGGTTGGCAAAATGGCGGTAAAAAATGCGGGACAGACAAATCGTGAAAATGAAGGGCTTGTTTTCTTTCAAATGAAGGTGACTCATGATTCAGTTAGAGATAAACAACCCCACTGCCGAAAAACCAAGTTTTAAATTTGGCTTTCTTTTTGTTATTGCTAGTGTTCCAAAGGAAAGTCACCATTCATCGTCCAGTACGTTCTTGTCATTGCATGTCTAACAAGAAATACTGGCTAGTGGAAAAATGTTTGCAATACCTATTCGGAGAAACATTTAATGTCATCCTAAACCGAATTGAACCCTTCCCTATTCGGCAAGAACCGATTCCTGCTCTGCATTTTCAAATGTAGAGCATACCATGCAAAAGTACTCCTTACATATTAAACATGTATATTTCGTGGTTTCTAATCAAGAGGAACACGAACTGCTCTCTTTTCTCGCCGTGTTGAGCGAATTCAAGCCTTTTGCGCACGGCATGTATGTAAATCGTGCAGAATTGTGGGTAAAGATAATTTATTTAATGTATACGTAATGTATGTATTACATTCGGCACATGAAAAGTTGGACGTCTAAATCGGTGTCGACCTTTTGCCGTTCTATTCGACTGACCCAGTCGGATAGAACGGTAGTGTGTCGACCCAAATACAAATCTGTCGATCTTAATTGATTCATTCGTCGAACTTTTCATGTACTTAATACCGAAATTAGGTTCGGTACATGAAAAGATCGACGTTTGAACCGGGCCTCATTTTTCTTTTCGGCCGAAGGTCTAGTTTTTCGCATCAGACAAATTCCCGTTTTTTGAACCCTATCCTCAGCCTATACCTCAGGTATATTGTTTCGGAACAGGTTTGGTGAGACAATTTTCCATAAACTGAAAATGTGTCTTTATTTTGATCAAATTCGCACATGGCGCCGTGGTTTGAATGGATATCAAACTCGCCTCCTTCCGGTCGGCATGTACAGCTATGTGAAAACTGTTCCATCCGCATTAAAGGAGCTCGGTCACGGTATTATGGGCCATTATTAGAGACATTAAAAAAAAAAAGCATTTAAATACAGGTGTAATGGGAAACAGTGAAATAACAATTTTCCAGGGAAGATAAGCACCAAAGAGACAAGAATTAATGCAAATATGGCGAGGATGGTGAAGGATGGAGAAACGGAATTGAAACGGATTATAAATGACCTTTTTGAAAATTTGAGGCTAAACATTTCAAAATTTAGAGACCGTGATGCAGCTCCTTTAAGCAATGATTGAAATAACTTTTACGAAACCACTGACCATTTACGACAGTTCAGAGCCGGCTAGTTTCATTGAATTCATTCAACTTTGTCCCATAACGCTGTAACACAACGAAAGGTTCTCGCGCCCTTTTCGTTTCTGTCATGTGATCGACAAATGCTTTCTTTCTTCGGTTTCCTATTTCTCTTCGCTCCTCAGTTCTTTTTCTCTCTTTGTTCAGATTCTCAATTATGCATCGCAGAGTTTATAATAAAACATTTACCAGATTCTTGGGCTTGCTGGTAAAGCGTAAGGCGCGCTTAAGTTTTTGACATTTGTTGGCTTCACACTAGAGCTTGTAAGTATAATCTAAGTGCACTTGAAACCTACTTTGAGTCTGAAGGGGTAAAATGGACTTACTTGAACTTTACTTAGTAACCAAGGAAACATTCGTAGTTCAAAGAAGCCGAAGTTCGCCGCCAAGTATGATCTACGCCACACTTGAGAACACACTTGACCAATAGGAAATGGAAGCCAACTGAAAGCGATGTGAAGCGATTCCGATGAACGGACCGATAAACAAGTTGCCAGCTGAGATCGATCGAAAAATTCAAAATGGATGGCTGGAGTGTGGAAGACTCTATGGAACATTATTTTATGTAAGTATAAAAATAGAAAGTAAAGAAAAGTCGTTACAAGTGGTTAAACCAATAATCATATTTGAATTTTATTTTTAGAGACAACCTAAACCATCGCTTTTCGTTTCATCCAACACCAAATGCGGTTCTGCAAAACCAGCCACTCTTTCAACCTGGTCATTTCTTCGCGCCACAACAACTCCGCCAACAAGTACAGTTTTCCGCACCGAGTCTCACAAACAACATCGCCCAGGACTCATCCAAAGAAAAAGAAAGGGAAAAACGGAAAGAAAAACCAAAAGCTGCAGACTGGTCCGTGCATGAGACGAAACAACTTCTTCATGCGTGGGCTCCTCGTTTTGAAAGACTGAAAGGAGCCTCCAAAAATGTACGCACAGCGATTTGGAACGAGATTTACGAGGACTTCAAGAGCAGCTGTGATGAAAGTGAACGTACTTTGCCACAAGTCAAGAAGAGACAGCAAAATCTGGAATACGAATTCAAGCAGCTAAAGGTCAAAGCAAGTAAAACTGGCGAAGAGGGCCTGAATAAAATCAAGGAGGGCTTTCCTTATTACAGTATTTTTGACCAAACTATGGGCTACCGTGACAGCGTAGATCCCGCCAAAATGGAAATTGAAAGTTCTTGTCTCAACCAAGTGCATCCGATGCCGTCAGTACTCCACCTGTCATTTTTTCCGGGGCAAAGGAAGGGAAGGAAAGTGCCACAAGTGTCAGCTCGGAAAACGAGGACAGACCTTCAACAAGTGCTGGCGTGAACGTGGCTGCAAAGATGTGCGTGGTAAGGAATCAAAGAAGCGGAAACGAGGAAGAAGAAACGAGGCTAATGGCACAGATGACTTGAGTGCATTAAAAGAAATGTGGGAGAAAAGTCTTCAACAAGAAAATGAAAGGTTTGAAAAGTCAATGAAAATGTTCCAAGAGAATCAAAAGATGCAAATGCAACAAACAGCGTGTCTTTTATCGGGATTTAAAGATCTAATGAAGGATTTGATGAAGGACTAGAACCAGTAACGTTTGTTCGTGTACTGTTTACTTTTTTCCTGAGAAGTGGTCATTTGAACTTTACCGTCGTTTTATAAATTCGTTCTAAAATTATGCTTATATCAGGCACGATTTTCCATCATTGATTGTTCATCTGTTCACGTTTGATAAGCTCAACTTTTAATGGATGTTTACGCATTAAATTTCCTGCTTGTTACAGTTTTGACCCATTTTTAACAGTCGTTTTAATTACACGAGCTGTAAAAGACATGGAAACCCGCCGTGAAAAAGAAAACCCACCAAAATAAACGAATAAAACAACAAACAAATCAACCACTTGTTTTTATGTCTTCGTTTCGCTCCGAAGAAAGACAAGCAATTTTGACTTTTGTACGGAATAACTTGCTACTTAATTCAATACATTCAAGTTATATTACAAGTTATCCCACACAAAGTTACTTAGAGCTTCTCTTACTTCAGTGCCACCCTCCCGTAATGGTCCTGCATAATCGTCCTCAGAATCACTGTCATCTGAATTGCTGTCGCTGCAATCGTACAAGTCACCGTGATCAACACAGATGTTATGTAAAACACAGGCAGCAAGACCTTGCAGCACTAAGCTTTTTGTTAAATTCGCGTTCATCTGCGGTGAGGTGCCCTCTATCAGGATACAGTTTGACGAGCCACTTCAGCAGTGGATAAGCGCTGTCTCCTATAATAAGAGGGGGGATTTCTGTACCACTGGCAATTTTCATTGGGGATGTCAAAATTTGTTCGTTTTGTCCTAAATCAAAGAGGCCACTTAATCTTAACACCCTGGCATCATGTATGCTTCCAGGATACCCGAAGCTAACATGAATGAATTTTAAATTGCAGTTAACTATGGCCTGTAAATTCACACTGTAATGCTGCTTTCTATTGAAATAGTCCTCGTGGTTATCTGGGGGTGCATTTATTTCGATGTGACAACCGTCTATAGCGCCAACTATTTACGGAATCCCGAATTCCTCTTCAAACTCATCCATCAGTTCCTGTAACTCTTGTCTCGTTAGTGGAAACTTAATGAACTGGTCTTTTAGTCGAAGAAGAGAAAGTTCAAATTCGGCACAGATAGTTTTAGCGGTAGACATCCCAAGTCCAAATTGTAATCCACAGCTTTTGAAGCTGTTCCCTGTTGCTAGCCTACACAGCGCTACGGCAACTCTTGCTTCGACGCTTACAGGTGAACGCATTCTCGTGTGCTGCTTCTGTAGGTCTCCGCGTACCAGATCACACAAAGCGTTGAAGGTTGGACGAGTCACACGGAAATGCATTTTCCATAACGGATCCATGTCTCGGTTAGCTAGAAGCACTCTAAACCAATTTTGCGGACGAGGCCAAGCCCAAGCCCTACGGTGATTTCTTTGCCGAAAACCGAGTTGATCAACCAGTCTAGAGAAATACAGAAATAGATGTCGCTTGTTCCTTTGTGTTGCTGCGACGTACTCGTTAACAACGAAGTACCTATGCATTTCTTGTAACATTAGAACTCTTTGAGTTAAAAGTAACGACAAAATAAATAGGAAACTACAAAAAACTATTTTCCGTTGCAAAGGCCTCATGGTTACAGTTCCGAGCAATCGCTTTTCTGACATGCATGACTGATTTTACCGCAAAAGATGATTGACAGCTTGCGCTTCAAGTAATATACTTTGTCATCAGGTGTGAAGCCAAGTTTTCTAAAGTGCGACTTGAAATTTTCAAGTGCACTTGAGTCGAGTTCTTACTTGAAACTAACTTAGGTTCTAGTGTGAAGCTAACAATTATTGACAGCTTTTTCAAAACTTTCTGTCAGATTTTGAAACACGCAGATGCATTTGATAGGCTTTATTTCACTCGAGCTTGAGTTTCTGTCTTCAATCAAGTTAATTAAAACTAAAAAAAACAAACAATTTCCCTCGCAGACACGTACACAGCCAGTAAAAACATCCAAACGTTGATTCTTACCGGTTCAAACAAACAAACAAAAAATAAAATCTCGCGAATTAATCAAGGTTAGGCGGCAAAACTTGGGTTGTTTACAGTCTAAGGACAAAGATTTCTAAATTTTTCAATAAAGCTTGAAGTGTGCTAGTTTTTGACAACTTTCTGTCAGATTTTGAGACATGCACATACATTTAAACAGCTTTTTTCTCTCGAGTTTTAATTTGTGTCTTCAATAACATCAAGTTTTTAAAATACAATGCCGATACCACTAAAAGGTCGTAAGTTTCTTCTCTTGTTGTCTTCAGTTTGTTTGTTTGTTTTTTCCATGATTTCCTGCTAAAATGCGCAAAAATGAACAGGGTTATCTCGAGTGTGACTTTTCGCTTAGCACACACGGATTGGTGGCCGTACGGAAATGTGAAAATTTTCTCGAAGAGATGGGTTACCATATTTTCTTAACCATGGTGCTCCGCCTGCGCCTTCGGCGCGCGGAGCTTCACTATAATCTTATCTGAACAGTAAATAAGTTTCACCTGATTGATGAAGTATAAAATGCCTGCGGAGTGGCATGTCCAACATGGAATGTTCCTCCCGAAAAGAAATATCTATTTTAATTAGAAAGCCACACAGGTTGATTGAAAAATAATCAGTTTTTGACCAGTCCTTCAGGCTATGCCCACGGACGTGGGACGACAGGAATGTATTGCATATCCCCTTTTCCAAGTCAATAATAGCCCGTTAATAAACTCTCAAAGATATCAAAAACAACCTAACGCCGTGTTGCTGATCCGATTTTAGAAGAGGTTGAATATTGTATTTTTATACTGAAACGTCTGCTGTTTTGTTCCAATACATATTCTTGGAAATCTACAACTAATAGGTCTAAAACTTCACTGTGTCTTTATGTTCATCAGGTGA
This sequence comes from Pachyseris speciosa, assembly GCA_016490735.1. Taxonomy (NCBI): domain Eukaryota; kingdom Metazoa; phylum Cnidaria; class Anthozoa; order Scleractinia; family Pachyseridae; genus Pachyseris; species Pachyseris speciosa. The sequence continues at coordinate 4,930 of JAEMWC010002298.1, read as the reverse complement.
CCATAAGTCAGCTGCCAGAGGAGCCAGGCTTGCATGCAGTCGTTCAGAGCAGTATGCAGAGAACAAACATGGGTGAACCGCTGTCTGAAGGTTTCCACGAGGGAATTGTTGATCCCCAGATTCAACTCAGTCAAAATGGGTTGACATTGGCCAACACACCGAGGAGCAACCACTTATCTGATCCCGGAAGATACAAGCTTCAAAGGCAACGAACCTGGTGGAGAAGAGTTGAGAATGAAATTGACTTGTTAGAGCGGTTTTCAATCGAGTTTTGTAAAACCAAAACCGGAATCACAACAGACGCGAGCAGAACAATGAGCTAATCAGAATTCGAAGCAATTACATTTAGCCGGCGCCAGGCGCGGGAAAATGCGCGCTAACGAGTCACGATTGTTTTTGATCAGGTGTTTTGGTTTTGCCAACCAATCGCAACCAGGTTTTGTAAACCAATCGCAGTGAAAAGCAAAACCAAAGCAAATGCGAACTACTTTCGACACTCAATTAAAAACCGCTCTAAAAGGAATGTAACGGTTACTAATTCATCACCAATCAATCACTGCCTTGGTGTTATTAGATCTTTCCAAGGCATTTGACAGCATTGATCACATGTCCTTGTTAAAGAAGCTACGTGCAATGGGTACCTCTAAAGAAGCAATGGAATGGTTTAGAAGCTATTTGACCGGAAGAAATCAGTCGGTGAGAATTGGTTGCGAAACATCTGAACCCCTCCTAGTCTCGTATGGTGTACCACAAGGATCAATCTTGGGCCCGGCACTGTTTAACATCTATATCAACGATCTACCATCTGTGCCTAAGGTAGGGTCATTAGACTGCTATGTTGATGATTCACAGTTATAATTCTCATTTCCTGTACGCGATGCCACCTTAGCCGCAGAGCAGCTGACAGAAGATCTTCGGAACATAGCCGCATGATGTTGCCAGAACAGTTTACTCATTAACCCTGACAAGACAAAACTTCTGGTTCTGGGGACTCCGCAGATGCTGACGAAGATACCAGATGATCCAAGCATTACACTACTCAGCAAGGAGATTACACCATCTAAGTCTGCGAAAAACCTGGGAGTTACAATGGACTGTAATTTAACGTACGACGAACATGTAACTCAAGTAACCTCGAAATGTATAGGTAGCCTTTGTCAAATTAATCGTGTAAAACATCTGTTTGATAAGTACACGTTGGTCACTGTAATCAATTATAATAATAATAATAATAATAATAAAAGATTTATACCGCGCCAGTATCCTACTGTTCAAAGGCGCCTTACAAAACTTTAAAATTAACACTTAAAACAGCTAAAATTAATTATAAAAAGCTTTCCTAAAAAGAAACGTTTTCAATCTACTTTTAAAAACAGACACAGACAAAGCATTTCTAATTTCACATGGCAAAGCATTCCATAATGATGGTGCTGCTACAGAGAAAGATCTTGCGCCATATGTTTTCAAGTTATAGGATGGAGAAACCAGAAGGTGCTTCGATGATGAGCGTAGTTGACGCGATGGAGTGTAAGATGTAATCAAATCACAAATGTACGACGGTGCCAAGTTATTAAGTGCCTTGTAGGTTATAAGTAAAATCTTAAAAATAATACGTTGTTCAACGGGAAGCCAGTGAAGATTAAAAAGAACAGGCGTAATGTGATCATGCTTTGTTGTAAGTGTGACAAGGCGCGCCGCGGCATTCTGGACGTGTTGTAACTTTTTTATAGTGTAGGCTGGTAGGCCATACAAAAGAGAATTACAGTAATCCAACTTCGAAGTTACAAACATATGAACCAGCAATTCAGTAGTAGTCGCTGAAAGAAACTCCCTGATATAGCTGATATTTCGCAGATGATAAAACGAAGATTTGCAAATGTTAGTAACATGATCATTAAAGCAAAAATGGCTATCGAAGATAGTGCCGATATTTCTCGCCTTTTGCACGGAGTTAATAGTTTCACCAGCAACTGAAATTTCGTGAAGGAGTGGTCTTGGAAGATGTTTAGCGGAGATCACCAATAATTCAGTCTTGTCTTTATTTAATTTAAGGCGATTAACCATCATCCAATGATTAATTTCATTCACACAGCTCTCGATGTTAGACACCGCTAGATCCCTATCACCCAGTACAGTTGGTTGAAAAGACAAGTATAGCTGTGAGTCGTCAGCATAAAAGTGATAGCTCAAGTTAAATTTCTTTACGATGTCTGAAAGCGGCGAAGTATAAAGCAAATACAAAATGGGTCCAAGACAGAACCTTGTGGCACTCCACATTCAAGGTCATGTTTCGTAGAGGTACCACCCTCGACGGAGACATATTGCATGCGATTCGATAAATAAGATTGCAACCATAATAGAGGCTTTCCAGCTATCCCAAATCGTACACGCAAACGAGAAAGGAGAATGGCATGATCGACTGTATCGAAGGCAGCAGAAAGGTCTAACAGGAGTAAAATTACAGTTCGACGATTATCAATGGCAGAAAGGATATCATTGTGCACACGGATGAGTGCAGTTTCGGTACTGTGATATTGCTTGTACGCTGACTGAAATGTCTCATTTAACCCATATTCATTAATGTAAGAGATAAGTTGATTAGCTACCAATTTTTCAATTGCTTTGCTGATAAATGAAAGATTCGACACCGGGCGATAATTGGAGAACTGTGTATGATCCAAAGAAGGTTTCTTAAGGAGTGGGCGTAACATGGCAACCTTGAGTTGCGAAGGCATCTGACCAGATTCCAGTGAGATGTTTATTATTTTGGAAATGAACTGCAACAGAACACCAAGTGCATTTCTTGTAACATAACCAGGAAGAGGATCCAGAGCACATGACTTAGCAGCCAGCTTAACGATACACGTATGAACTTCGTCCGCTGTTACCGTTTTGAAATTATCAAAAGAATATGGACAGGCATTGTCAACAACAGGAACTGTATCCCGATGAGAGTGAGCAGCAGTCATTATATGACTCCGTATTCTATCTATCTTTGTAGTGAAGTACTCAATAAACTTGTTAGCAAGATCAGTGGGCGATTTGCAGGGGGATATTGAATATCTGTTTTCCTTTGTAGTAGTTTATCAATTATCTTAAAAAGCTTTTGATAATTTGACTGATTCTCATTAATTAATGATGTGAAATAATTCTTCTTGGAGTCACGAATTAAGTTGTTGACAGCATTACATCCCTCAACAAACAACTTACGATCAGAAGGAAGTTTGGTCATTCGCCAGCGTCGTTCAAGTTTTCTACGGGATCTCTTTAAATTATTTATCTCCTCAGAATACCAAGGTGCAGCCGGACGCAGAGTAACTGTCTTGGTTTGCAGTGGAGCATGAGCCTCAAGTATGGAAGCGAGGACTTTATTATATTGATCAATCAAATAATCCAAGGATGAAGATGACGAGGCAAAAAGATCAGGAAGGCTTGAATTCATAACATCAACACAAAAATCATCAAAGTCAATAGATCGAAGCTTTCTGAATGAAATAATCTTCTTGTCGAGCGGCGGCTTATTGAGCGATAGCTGGAAGTGAACAGCAGCATGATCAGAGATGACAAAAGGAGAACCAATTGTTAAATTCGAGACAATGTTATCATCAGATCGTGTAATCACAAGATCCAAGGTGTGTCCTTCTTTATGCGTTGAGCCATGTGTATATTGAGTAAGATTGAAGGCATCCAACAATTGGAGAAATTCAGTTGAGTGTTGGGAAGCACAGGTGTCAACATGTATGTTAAAATCACCAACTAATAATAATCCACCAGGATCAGTGGTGTATTGTTCCAGGAACGTAGAAAACTCATCTAGGAACAATGAGGGTGTTAAACCATTCAAGGTCGAAGGAGGTGGGCGATAAACAATGATAACTCTGATTTTTAAATTGACTGTACTTGACAATAACAAATCCATATATTCAAAAGACATAAACTTCTTGAGCGGCTGCAACTTTAAGTTAAAAGATGATCGAAATAACAAGCCAACTCCACCTCCACGAGTAGAACCAGGCCTAGGAACATGATGAAATGAATAACCCGAAGGACATAAATCACGAATAATTAATTCATTGTCAGCATCTGATTGAAGCCATGTTTCCGTAACACCAAGAAGATCAATATTATTTTCGACAACAAAGTCTTTGATGATGGTAGTCTTGTTGTTAATTGAACGAGCATTTAGCAAGCAAAAATTCACACAGCGAGCCCTTGGTGTGTATCTTTTAATCGGGCTAGGAATAATTTCAATTAAATTTCTTGGATTCGGTCCAACGGGAGTCTTCATAGTGCATGTAAATCGTGAAGAATTTAATCGACAGCCTTGGGGAGAAACCAAAACTCGAATATTATTCGAGCGCCGCCGCTTTTCTTGAACCAATTTTCCCGCTCTGCAACCTCTAAGCTTTCTTTGGCGATTTTTGCCCAAAGGAAATAAGATACCTGGAAGATTCCAATAGTAGCAGAAGCTCTGAGTACGACGAACAAAAGGCACTAATGGAGAAGAGTGTTGTGAATTGTGATTAAGCCAGTTCATCGGTTTCGTTGCAGTCGAAGACGCAGAGAACTCATATCCCAAATAAGCGTTTTGTTCTCTGTGTATCCCCACCATCCGAGAGGCTGTAGGACCAGGATTAGATTCGATGTCCATGTAGATAGTAAGATCAAATTTTGTAGGCAGACCAAGCGTCAAGTGACCACGTTTGCACCAAGTAGAAATCGAGCGCGTAAGTTTGTTTCTTCCATCCACTGATCTAACTACGCGAGGAGGACCATGGCATTTCAGCAATAAAGTAAAGGGTCTTTCATAAACCGAAAAATTGATAAATGATGATCGAAAGATTGTAGAAAACAAATAAAAAATCCTAATATCATCAGAACAAAGTAACACGTTGCAGCCATCTTGGGCGCATACAAAATAAAGTAAATT
>JAEMWC010002297.1:20000-43228 GCA_016490735.1 Pachyseris speciosa | reverse complement strand
AAACAAACTATACCCTGACCCTAACTCTATCCCTCTCCTAAAAATTCAAATCTCTTAAGCTAAAGTGCACCGCAAAACCACTGCCATTTCCAAAGATTTCTATGAGCCAGAAAGGTAAATAAAGGACAGCTTTAATCGAAAACCAGGCACAAATCCAGAAACTAACCCAATTTTAACCCCAACCATCACCACATCCTAAAACTTCAAATCTATAAAAATTAAGCCCAGCACAAAAGCACTACTTTCTGGAAAATTACGGCATGCCTGCATGAAAGTGATCGTGAAATCAAAGACCAGCTACAATCAGACTACATGAAAAGCCACGAGGTAACCATACCTTAATACTAACCATAAGCCTAGCATAAAAAACTCAATTCTCTAAAAATTAAGTGCAACGCAAAAACCACCGACATTCCCAAAGTTTGAAGCTACACTGAAAGTGGAATCAAAGACCAGCTTCAATTGGAACGGAAGTAGAAAGCCACAAGCTAAATCAACAATAACCCTAACCCTAACAATAGCCTAAAACTTAAGACCAACAGAAAAACCACTGCCATTCTCAAAGTTTACAGCCCGGAAGAAAATGTAATCTAAGCCCAGCTGCAACCGGAATGCAAACACAAAGCAAGCAGCTAACCAATTCTAACCTTAACCCTAACCCGAGCATAAAAAGACAAAGATAGGAGCTAACACAACCTTAACCCTAACCCTAATACTAACCCAAGCCGACAACTTTAAGTCCAAGGCAAAAAAAATGCCATTCCCAAAGCTCACAGCAAACCAGAAAGTGAAATGAAAACCCAGCGTTAACAAAATTGCAGTGAGAAACCAAACTTTAACAATAACCGTAACCCAAGCCACACACATGTAAAGTGGGGATTCTGGCACAGTTTGCACTCGCAACCCACCATCAACCCAATCGCCTCGTTGCGCCGCTCCTCGGCGATGGGTTGATGGTGTGTTGCTCGCGCAACTGTGACCAGAACTCTTACTTTACATGTGTGTGTCTCTTTGCAGGTCAGACCCCCCCAAAAAAAACCTTTCCTGTATATACCCAGGCGCCAAGCAGACCGGATATATTTGTGCCACATCACACCCCCAATTAGAGAAAAGTGCGCACAGGTATACACAGGAATGGCAGCAGCACGCGTTGGGGAAGAGGTCCTCAACGAGTACTGTGGGGAGCAGGGTTGGCGCAGTGGTGAGAGCGCTCGCCTTCCACCAATGTGTCCCGGGTTCGATTCCCGGACTCGGCGTCATATGTGGGCTGAGTTTGTTGGTTCTCCACTCTGCTCCGAGAGGTTTTTCTCCGGGTACTCCGGTTTTCCGCTCTCCCCAAAAACCAACATTTGATTTGATTTATTTAGAGTTGAGTTGATTTAGTCTCCCCAATTAGCAGAGCATCTGTGCTCGGCTAAATACATTTGAGACTTAAATAAGTGATTATTATTATTATTATTATTATTATTATTATTATTATTATTATTATTATCATTATTATTATTATTATTACTACGGCGAAGCCGCCCCAGCGCGGGAAACATCGGCCCGCCCGCGCAAGCTGATGTTTTGTACTTAGTGGCGCATTTGCCACAAGAAATTAAAAATATAATTTTGAAAGACTTAATTTCATTAAAAATTAAAGAAAGAAACCAAATGAGGTGGAATGAAAATATTTTCTCACAAATATTTATTAAAAGAAGCAATAAAATTGGGGTGGATGAAATTAACAGGGATATTATTATTTGTGGTTTGTATTTAAACGCTTCAACACCTTCAAAACTTAGTGAATGTGATTGTTAATTAATAATCTTTACACAAAGCTGGATGTTGTTATACCACAGCTTTTACATTTCGCCGTTACAATTTTCCTTCCATTTTTTGTAATTTTAAATTTTATTGTACCCCGAACATTGGGCGTTTTCTTCCCTTCCTTCACACAGTAAAGATCCTCCATAATATCTTTGGCATTTTTTTTATTTAATTTCTGCGTCTTTCATTGCTTCAACAAATTCAAAGGTAATTTGTCTGACCTCTTTTTGCCAAACAGGCGTTGAAAGCTCAAGGAGAAAACATACAACAGCATGGAACAGAGCAATCATTCTGTCCCAGAATATATACATTAGCCGTTTGTTCAATTTTCGTTTTATAAGTTTTTACCCTCAAATTTTAGTTCAAAGCTGCGCTCGCCGCGAGCTTTTTTCTGAACTCCTCGCGAACCTCTTCCCTTATTTTTTTTAATATCTGGAGGGGACGCAACAGACCGTTTTTCGGTAAAGCTTGCACGCAAATCCGCCTTCATTTGGTTGTAGCTTTTCATTTCACGAGTTGCGTGTTTGAATTCCTGGTCTGTAACTCGATTATCATCGAGTGCCGTGGAAACAAAAGAATTTATTGTGTCATGTTTTGTTGCGGCAAGAGCACTCAATCGGTTGTGTTTGTTAATTTTTTGCTCAAGCTTTTTGTTGACCCCAGTCAAAACAGTGGAAACCGCGCCACAAACACCCCCCACAACACCGAGAGGAACACTGACCACAATTCCAACGCCCGTCAGTGCAGAGGCGACAGCCTCGGAAGACAAAGCTGTTGTTGCAACCCCAAGACCGGCAACAGCATAGCTGCAGGCCTTTTCAGCCTTTTTGTATTTTTTTAGCACAACTCTGTAGTGCTCCGCCTCATCAGAAATCTGTTTTTCAATTTTTCTGAGCTAGTCAGCCGGAAAGTTTCGGCATTTGGAAGATTGGGTTAGAGCTGCGTATACTGTTCGGCAACGCTTTCGGGTGGAGCAGATGCCAAAGGGGCAAATGGCATCACATCCTCATTCGGCATGGCGTATAAATAGTCATTTTTTTAATAGCATCAACTCAAAGTAAAGCTTTTGTTCGTGAAATTCAAACAGTTTTCCATTTTCATCTTTGACTGAAAGCGTCACACTGTTCACATGTTCACTCGTCGAAGCGGCGCGAAAGACTTGCTGTTCGGGCGCACGATAGTTTATTGTTTCAAAAGCCTCCCCCACGATGTCAAACCTGGCAAGAAGGTTTGTTTTTTCCGCATTTAACAAATTTTGGTCCCGGTCGACCAAATCGCAGTACACAAAGAATACACCGGGGACGTTGAGCTTTGAAATAAATTTATCCGTTTCAAGTCGCCATGGTACTTCAAGAAATTCTTGCAAATTTGGGGAATCACAACAGAGCCAGTGGTGGCGTTCGCCTCGGCGAATACGTTGGCGTTCAGTTTTTTAAAAATAGAATTGAGGGTTTTTGCCAGACCTTTGGGAGTGTAATGCCCCGGAGGAAAGAGTTTTGTTGATGTAATTTGATCGTGGGCATTTAACAACCAAATTCTCTCTGCCTGTTTCAAATCAAGCCAAGAATTACAAAGCGAGCAGGAAAGCAGCCCGACATAATCGACTCTCGGAACCCGTTCGTCGAAATAGACGGTGCAGGGGTTGTCAGTTGTGGAAATGGTGATCACAACCATTTATTTAAGCGCACATTAACATTCAATTGTAAATATCACCCTTTTATAGGATGGCGAATTTTTTGCAGTGGATCCAAATGCCGGAGGCCCGCCAAATTTCAAAAAATGCAAAAGATAAGGCTTGGGTCGAGTTTTTGTCTAAATTCCCCCATGCCGACAAGAGAGACCAACTTTGCCGAAAACCATAATGCAACAGCGGAAATTATGTACAAAGCAGGGCCCGAGTATCTGAAAAGCGTTTTCGGTTCAGACAAAAAATATTGGCCGGAAGCGATGAAAAGGGCACTGGGAATGCAACCAAACAGCGGGTTTCCATTCCAGCTTTCAGCCGTTTCAGGGCGCCCGCAGCAGACAATCCCAGCGGTCGATTTCACAGAAAAAAATTCATCGCAGATTGGCGAAAAGCTGAACGGTTTGCAAAAAATTTACGTCACACCCACAGACTTTTTCACAACACAGTACAGGCAGATTTTTAAAGACACAAAGATTACATTCAAAATATCAAAAGTTGCCAGAAAATGGCTATGCGGCCCAAACATGGGGTTTTCGCCTCAACAGCTGAACTTTGCGTTTTGGTGCGCAACAACAGGTTGTGGGGTTTCAAGAGAGATTTTGACTGGAGATGTTTTGGGGAATGCTACAGGAGCCGAGCAGCTCCGCTCCTTTTATCTTTTTCACGTTTATTTCACAACAAGGCGGATTCTTTTCGAGATAGGCGGAATTCAGAGCGTGAGCTCTTTGCTCGACGATCCCAATTTTAACCAAAAGGATAACAAATACGACGAGGCTTCTTTCAGACGGCTTTGCGCAGAATTCGATGTCAATCCAAGCTCAGACTTTCGTTTCACCCACGGTCAAAACCACGGTCTCGGCTATGTGTTCATCTTCTATGACAACGGAGACTTTGCGCAAAAGCTCTGGCAGTACCCAACGCCCCTTTCCAACCCATCTAATCAAAGGTTTGCAGATGAGGGAGGCACAGATGATGCTGGCAACAAGCTCCATTTTATTAGAGATGACCAGGGCGCAGACAAACAGTTTGAGTATTTTGTGCCGGATGTCGCGCACGGGCTCACTCAGGCTGGTTTGGGGCGTCTGAACCAGTCAATCGAGGCCTTTGTGTACCGTATTCTCGGCGCGCAGGTAAACAAACAAACGTCAGAAGCAGCATCCTTGGTAATGGTGGGCGAGCCAAAGAGGCGCAAAGAGAATTCCTTGTTCTTCTGGAGGACGCGATCCGGACACCAGATATTCCGAAGAGCGTTCAGCGCTATCAGCTTGCTGTGGACGAAGCAAAGGTTCGTTTAAACTTTGCTGTGGCGCCAGGGAGTTGGCTTATGCCGTCGCTGATGGTTCTAAACACAGGAAGCGTGGTGGGCTACAACAACAAGCTCAAACGAGCAGGGCCGGGGAAGAAACATAATAATAAATAATAATAATTATATTAATTTCTACAGTGCATTACGATGACGCCGGAAACTGATGTCCACAGCGTGAACAAAACAGTTGTCGTTTTAGGCGCCCTAATTGCCGGATAGTGTTATTTTCAATGGAGCTAGACAAAACTAGCGATTCTTCTTAACATACCTCTCCACCAGAAAAGCAACCACAGCCAAAATAATCAGCCAGGTGTGCTCAGCCAGAAAACCGATGGCCTGGCCAGCGGTTTTGAAAAGGAAAGAACGTAGATACGTAGTGTAAGTATCCGATCAGGCCGGGCAGAAGAGAAGCCGTTTTTTTGCCCGATTTCTTTCAGGCCGTTTCCCAGCCCTTTCCCAAGGGCTTTCAAAGAGTTGGTAATTGCGCCAATTACAGCGCCAATCGTAACACCAGCCGCAAGAACAATCGCCGCCAAGGTAACGCCGTATTTTTTGAAAATCGCTTTGACCCTCTCGCGAAGAGGCATATCTACTTCAATCGCCTCAATCTGTCTTGTTAATTGTTCGATCTCTTCTTTGCGCTCTGCCACTCGGGCCTCTGCCGCAGTTTTGTCAGAAGATGTGGCATTTTCATCGTTGATAATTACTCTATCTTCTTCATTTTGGCGCTCCAGTTCTGCCTTTTGTTCTTTTAGTTCACTGAGAGCTTCCGTATTAATTTTTTCCTGAAGTTCCGCTATGGTTTGATTCAATTTGGCATTTTGTTCTTAGAGTTTACGAATGTCTTCTTTTAGTTTGGGGGCCTGTTCTGCTGCTTTGCTGGTTTTTTTCCAGCTGTTTTCTTTTTTGTTGATGTTCTTTTTCAAGAGCCTTTTTCTGGTTTTTCAGTTTTTTAATTTCTTCTGTACCCAAATTACCATGTTTGTCTTCAAGATCGGCACTCAGTTTGTTTCTTTTGGTTTCTGATTTTATCCATGTCATCTTTGATTTTTTCACGTGCATTTGCTGAAGATACAGCTTGTTTCAGTTGTTCTTCTCTTTCAGCCGTTTGTCGTTTAACATCTGCGCGCATTTCATAAATTGACGGCGGTTTTAATCTCTTTCGTGAGTTTTGGATTCAGCTGTTGTTCACGCGTACCCCTTTTCGTTGTGTACAATTCGTATGACTTTTTGCCAATGCCAACCATTTTGACTCGAAGCCTTCCTTTTGGGCCATAAGATACTTCAAGATTGGTTGCACTTATGTTAGGAAATAAATTTGTTTCGGAAATCCAAGCAAGTTCACTCGAGACCTGTGCGCCTCCAAAAGACGTCTCATCAAGAGATGTGTCCGGCAGGCCGCTTTGTTCATGCGGCAATATTTTCAACCTTGGCAACTCAATCTCTTCACCACCATTAAATGATGTGGAAGCCGAGCCCGGAATGAAAGGATTTGTTTCGTCTTGGTTTTCCTGTTCGTCATCTCCGTCGTCATCGAGCCACGACACAGGATCATAACCAGGGTTTTCGAAGCCCCCACCTCCCGACATTGGGTTAATATCTTCCAAATTAATTTTTAATTGAACTTTTAAAATCCGGAATATATCATGGCCGAGGTGCATGAAAGCCTTCTTCCGACGCACAAAGAAAAAACGCAAGGCGCGATGAAAGCCGAGCGCAAGGTTAATCGAATAACATTTGATAAGAGTGAAGCCAACCCGGTGAGACTCTTTATGTTTCAGTTCCAAACTTAATGAAAACGAGGTCCTCGTCCCTGGCTCGCTTTCCCTGTTGTTCGACATAGATTTAACCGGCAGCCACGCCAACAACCTTCTCGTGCAAAACGTCTCGCGGGCGCTGGTTGACAAGCTGGTCGTGAAGTACGGGGGCACCATTCTGCAGGACACGGTCGGCTACGGCATTTTCAAAATCTGGGAGGACCTTTTCCTTCCCCAGGAGGAGCGGGACAACATGCTGCTCGAGGGCATCCAGAGCGATAACCTCAACAAGATTCGCTCAGGCGCCGGCGACAAGGCCACCTCGGGTGTCGCTGCTGAAACCAAGCTGGAAACCATTTACAAGAACAAGTACCGCATCCGCCTCGACCACCAGATCCTGTCTGACCACGGAATCTTTTACCTCCAGGCTCTTTTCAACAAACTTGTGTTCGAACTTACCCTTGCGAATGCTGACAATGTCGTAAAAGGCTCAGACACCACAAAACTCAAATACAAGCTGACAAACATCCAGATTGAGTACGAAATGATTCGAAGCGAAACTTTGGCCACCGAGGCGGAGAGTGTTTATACCAGAGGTAAAGAGTTCCTGTATAACCATGTGCATTGGGAAGCGGTTGTTACATTTGCAAAGGGATCCACAACGCGTATAAACCTCCGTGTCAACCCACAAAGAAGATCTTTGAAAGGAATTCTTCTCCTTTTCATCGAACCTTACACCGCGGGTGCCAGGGACTCGGAAAAGTTTTTCAACCCCGACATTAAAAAAGTAAGCGTCACGGTTAACGGCGCGCCCAACCGGCTGTACAATAACGGCCTCGATGGTAAGGATATTTGGGAGGAAGTCAGCCGCTTTTTCATGAAAAAGGCGAAAAAAACACAACACATGAATTTGACGAAGTTTTACACGGGTGAACGCTTCGGGCTTCTCATTGACCTACGATCAATGGCGGCCCAGGAAATGCACGGGAGCGGGACGAGGCTTGTAGGTAGGTAGGTAGGTAGGTAGGTATACTTTATTTAAATCAAGAAACACGCTAGCCCCAACAACACTAAGCTGGTTTCCATGGAGGGCGTGACAGACATAAAAATGAAAGTAAAGCTAATACTACGAGTTAATAATATGATAAATCTAAAACTATGAAAATTCAGCTAAGAACAAGAACTATATATAATTATACACTAAATATTAAAAAGTATTAGGATAGCTAGGACATAACTAACACAAGACTATATAGCATGACATGACCCAATTACGTTTTGATACATTTATTAAAGGAATATATCGATTCCGCTAGTTCTGCCTCATTTGGGAGTTGGTTCCAAAGCATCGCGCCGCTGTATTTGAAACTTCTTTTTAGAAACTCTCTCTTCGGTTTAGGAAGTGTCAGATCTGTAGCACTATTTCTAAGATGGTAATTAGTCTGATCAACATTCCTTCTACCAAAAGAGTTCCTGAGGTCGGGCGCACTGTCGTCATTTAGTATTTTAAACATCAATGTTGATTTGGCCCGGAGCCGCCTCACATCAAGTGTGTCCCAAGAGAGGGTCTCGATTATTTCAGCGGAACGAATATCATAACTGGCACCAGTAAGAACTCTAGCAGCGCGGGATTGAAATCTTTGTAACTTATCTTTTAATAATTTGCCGCAATTGTCCCAAAGAGGGGAACAATATTCAAAATAAGGCTGTACTAGGCTCTTATAAACCTTTTCAAGCGTATTAACAGGAACAGAGGGCTTGATACGTCTCATCGCTCCAATGCCCGCACTGGCCTTCTTACAAATCATGTCGATATGACTATCCCAACTAAGTCTTTCATCTATCTGAACCCCTAGGCATTTATGTGTATCAGTTCGAGTTATAGGTGTATTATTTACTACAACTGGTTGTTCGGTATTCTTATTGTTCAGATTATATGAAGAGCCAATAAACATCAATTTATACTTAGAGGGGTGCATTTGAAGTTTATTTTCTATAAGCCAGTTGCGGACATGAGCGAGGTCAGAATTTAGTTTAATGACAAGTTCGTTGGCATCGTAAGAGGATGAGAAGATCTGGGTATCATCTGCATACATACATGGAGTAGTTGATCTTAAACACTCAGGAAGGTCGTTAATATATAATAAGAACAACAATGGACCCAGGATTGAGCCCTGAGGCACGCCACAGGTGATTGTTTTCTTGGATGAGAGTTGTCCATTAATGCTGCATTGTTGCTCTCTATTTGTCAAATAAGATTCGAACCACTTCAGTTCTATGCTAGAGATACCAAAATGTTTCTTCATCTTATTTAAAAGAATGTCATGATTTATTGAATCAAATGCCTTTTTAATATCAAGAAAAATGACACCATTCAATTTCCCATCATCCATATTTTCAAGCCATTCATCACACATTTGGATGAGAGCCGTTACCATAGAGTGCTTCGGACGAAATCCAGATTGAAATTTGGACAACAAACAGTTTTCAGTCAGGTAACCATATACCTGGCGAAAAACCTCCTTTTCAAATGCTTTGCTCACTGCTGGTAAAATAGAAATGGGGCGGTAGTTCGCACATTGCCGTCTGTCTCCAGATTTAAAAATCGGCGTTACACGTGCGCGTTTCCAATCATCTATGTAGATTCCAGTCGCAAGAGAGAGGTTGAAGATGTACGTCAAAGACGGTGCAACTATACTTGCTGAAAGTTTAAGAATTTTAGGAGGAATCTTATCCAGGCCGGTTGTTTTATTTGCCTTTAGGCCTCTTAGAGTTGTCTTAGAGTTGTCAACACGAAGGACGGTGTACAGCTTGAGATCGAGCGTACTGACAGCGGATCAGACGAGGTTGTAATCGTCAGACGACGATTACCAACACGCACAAAAGGTTTGGGAAACATTCGGAAGCAAAACCCTCGGCGACTACCACGACCTTTATGTTAAAACAGACGTTGCACTTTTGGCAGATGTATTCGAAAACTTCCGCGATCTCTGCCAAAAGCAGTACGGCTTTGATCCAGCCCACTATTACACATCACCCGGCTTGTCGTGGGATGCGCTCTTGAAAAAGACAGGCATCGAGCTTGAGCTCTTGACCGACATCGACATGCATCTCTTTGTGGAGAGAGGTATGCGGGGAGGAATTTTAATGGTTAGCAAGAGGTACGCCAAAGCCAACAACCCTCTGGTACCGGGCTACGACAAAAGCAAACCGAACACATTCATCATGAATCTTGACGCCCACACCCTTATGGCTGGACGATGACCAAGGCTCTCCCAGTTGGCAAATTTAAGTGGAGCGGTTGGCTTCCATCAGAGGACGAAATCTTTGAGATCGAAGAAAACGGCAAAAAGGGGTTTATCTTTCAAGTAGACCTCGAATACCCCCAAGAGCTTCACGTAGAGCACAACAGCTATCCCCTGGCTCCTGAGAAAAAGGCTGTGAAAAAAGAATGGCTGTCCCCATACCAAAAGAGAATGATAGAAAATCTCAACCTTAATCCACCATACTGCCAAAAGCTTTTGCTGACGCTGCAGGACAAAAAGAACTACGTGGTGCACTACTTTCAATCTTGAAGACTTTCAAAGACCAGACAGGATCTGTGGCTCTTTTTTTGCCGCCCTCCAGCTCGCCCGGTTGGTAAAGATAGCGGACATTGACAAGAGGGGGTAGCTGCTTTTCTCGCTTTCCAACAGATCTTTGATATGTAGTTGAAGGCTTGGAAACAACCGCCTTTTCTTTGATCGCAACCGCCGGCTTCTTCCCAGTCAGGCTTGTTTCCTCGTTGTTCAAAGACGCAACAACCTCTGGAAGCCGTTTCACCCATGCAACAGAACGCTGGCCTTCCTTCAAACGCATTTCCACAGCATACTGGTAACCAAACAGGCGCTCAGCCAGGGTGCGGTTGAAACGCTCGACAATGGCCTGGTCGCGGTGAATTTCAGGTTGCCCGCGCCGGATATACGTTTTGTGGTTTTCCATCTCTTTCGTGACAGCGCCCATAAATTCGCGCCCGGGATCCACCTGCAGCATTTCCGGCCATTTCAGAGGCGAACGTTTGAAAATTTTGCGAAACGCTTGGGCGACCTCGTCAGAGTTTTTTTGAGGTCAAAGGTTCAGCCTCTTTGTATCTGCTGGCAACGTCGACAAGTGTCAGAGCGTACTTGTACACTTTGCGCCCGCGGGGGAGTTTGTCATGCGGCAAAAAAAGAAGGTCAGCTTGATGCACCTTGTTGGGAGTGAAAACATCGAACTTCGGCCGAGGAATGCGGCGAGCGGCTGGAAGATAAATCTGCCAAATCGCCTGCCTGATTTGCCACCTTTTTATGTCGCATTCAGATGCCTTTGCAGCTTCAGCAAGTTTTTTAATCGCGGCGAGACCTTTCCAGTAGCCCCCGGGGCTGTAATAAACCTTCGCTTGTTTGGCGTCCATATTTCAACACGCGATGAAATATTAAAATGAGGTATTAATTTTTCCACACCTCATCGAGAAACATTTCTGAAAAGTTACAATGAGGTTTTTCAGCCATTTTTTCAGCTCTTCACTGCTTTTATAGTAGAGCCTGATTGCTTTAGCCAATTTTTCTCCAACGGATGGATCTTTACAAACTACACTAAACTACTACTTATAATGTTCGGGAATTTCTTTAGACATTTCTTTGACCTTGTGTTCAATTTCTTCCATTATCTCAGGATTTTTAACTTAAGCCGGCCAGAAAACTTTATTAAAAAATCTTCATTATAATTTTCATCAAACACCATATTAGGTTGTGCTTTCTTAACTAAATTTTGAAGAACTTCTTTATTTGAACATCGATTTCATTAAAAAGAATTTTTTATCCTTTTCGCATAATCCCGGGAACGCCCGCTCAATAAAGCAAGCAAACACCGCCATCATACACCATCGTACACACTCTTCAATTGGTGCGAATCAAAGGAAACGAAAAGCAGCATAGCTCAAAGCGAGAGTCCCGGCGCCCAAAAAAACAAGCTCGCCCTTTTTCTTGCTGCTCGCTCGGCTGGTAGAAATCGGAAAACTTTGTCTCTTTCAGAGGAGCCAGAACTCTGTTAGGATGTGCCTGGTTATAAAGTTTGAAAGCGTAGTCGGTGTTGGTAAAGTTCTGCTTGGCCTTCACTTTGATCTGAGCGTTTGTCTGGATCCAGTCAAGGAGCTGGGTGCGCTGGCGGTTGTATTTCGCGTAAGCCGCCTGGTAATCCTCGAGAGCCTTGTTGTTGCGCTTTTTTTCGTCAAGCGCGGCGTCGTCGCCACCGCCAAGCGCCTTCGCTAGATAATTGCCACCGATGAATTTTGCAGCATTGAGGACAGCGCCGCCAACCATTATAGCAATGGTTGCCATGTGTATATATCAGATCCTATTTTTTAAATCAAACGCTGTCGGGAAGGATTTTTTGGTCCTCAAGATATTGTTTGAGCGCGATGCTGGCCGCCATGGCTGCAGTAAATTTTGCGTAGTTCATTCCGCTGCTACTGGGGTCAGATGTGAAATTTTCTTTCAATACCTTTTTCGCGGCCCAACCAATGCCAGCAGCTATGCCAGTAAGAACCGCCGCATCCATGACCGTTTTGACAAGGTTGTTCTCCGTCTTGGCTGACATGCCAATATAACTTTGCAACAAATTTTCAAATGGAAATTAATCCATTTTCCTCATCCCCCCTTTCCTCTGCGGCGCAGGAGCCGGCTCGCTGGGAACATGAGGGCGCGGGGCGTTTTCCTTACTTTTTGGATCCGAAGACTTACTTTCTTGCATCGCTTCACGCTGATAATGAAGGGCGGCCGCCCCAACAAGAAGAGAACCCACGGCCAGAACGGTACCGAAAGAAAATGATTTTTCATCCTTGGAATCATCACTCGCAGCTTCCTGCCCTGAGGTGGGGGAAGCAGCAGCCGCAGCTTCCTTTTCTTTATATTTTGCAATTATGGCCTTGGAATCTTCCAATTCCTTTTTCTGTGCTTCTCGAGCCTGCCGCGTTTCTTCAGCCGCCGCCTTGCCCGCAGCCTGCCGCTTGGGGTCTTTTTTGCGTTGTGTGATTGGGGCAGTTGAAGTAAGTTGTCCATTGGATGGCTGCTGTTGAGGTGCCGGTGTTTCGACAGCCGGGGCTTCAGGTTGTGCTTCCGTCATTGTGAAGATATTCTAACAGAAGAAAAGTTCAATTTGCCTTGGTAGTTACTGTGCAAGCAAAAATAGTCAGCACTTGCTGAGCAATTGTCAGTAATTATTCAGCAGTTGCTCTGTACTTGTCAGTAATTATTCAGCAGTTTTGCTGACAAATTTTCTTTTAGAGAAAAAATAGCAGAGCTATAATGGCGGCCCAAGAGATTGACCCACAACTGAGGAAGGCGCTCGTAGAAATTGGTACTTTCGGCTCCGAAATTTACCGTTTTATTGATGTAGTCTTCAGAGAAGAAGAAGACTTATTAAAATGGGCAAGATACGACTTAAAAGAAATAGTCAACTACAGGCGCTTTTTGCATAAAGGTGCATCAAAAGAAGACAAAAAATGGTTTTTCGACACATTAAGAGAAATTCCAAAAAAAATAACAACACTTTTTATGCAAAGCGGTGTTTTTGGCAAAGGCATCACAAAACGAGAAAAGATAGGAGACCTGGTGTTTCCATGATAGCGTATCGTCTATAAGTACGCCCCCAAAAAAGTCTTGAAGCGACGGTTATAATGACCACCTTCTTCAACAGGGTAATGGAAATTTGGAAGACAGCGAAGACAGTGAAGACTCTCAATCTAGCCAAGAAACGGATTCTTCCCAAGAGAGCATTTTAAACCCTTGGTCGCGCATATTAGATGAAGCTCAGGAACGCCACGAGGTCCAGCTCAATGCTTTGATCGATGAGTACGAAAGAAACGGAGATTCGGAAAATGTGGCTCACCTTAAAGCGCAGAATGCTCTCCTTCCTCTCTACAGAAAAGAACTGAGAAAAGTACTGTTAGAGTATCTGCAGTGGATGCGAGCGATGAAGAAAGATTACACCTTCCAAAAAGTGATGGAAACCCAAAAAGATCTCCAAGATACTGATGGATTCGATTGGCTAGAATCGACAGAACTAGCCATCGATAAGCGGGAAATTCTTGCTTAATCGATTGTTTGTGAAGCAACCTACTCCACAAGATGAAGACTGACCTACTTTGACTGTTATACTATGTTTTTGCTCTCAATACGAATGTATTTCAAACCAATATCTGGCGTGTTGTTCTATTGGGGTTTATTTCTTTGTAACGGGGACTTTAGTCTTATTGTTTGGTATTCTCAATGTAACGAAGACGATTGATTGCATCCTAATTTCCTGATACTTTGTGCTAAACATTTCGTAGTTGTAGGAGCTTTCGTTGTCAATAAATACGTTAATATTCACTTCAAATCTCTGTGTATTTGAATCATTTTTGTATTCGCTAATAAAAGGAATAATGTCCCAAGAAACGTGTTGTTCGAAAACATTCATTAGTCGTGTGTTGAAAATTAAGCGCTCCGAACATCCATTGTTGTTGTTCGATCGTAGAGCTCTCCCATGGGCTTCTTCTCTTGAGTTTGTATGCAAATATAGGGTTGAGAGAAGAGCTGAGATCCGTTTTGCATAACGCGTGCGTGACTAACGGAACGGAAAACAAGAAAAGTTAGGCAAGAATTTATTTTCTCTCTCACGTCTCTCATCGCCAAAGCTGAGAGGTCAGATAGCATCGGGATTTTTCACAGCCAATTCTGTCAATCGCGCAAACGCCAACGGAACAATATTCTCTGGGATTTGAACGGCTTCCGTCAACATCACCCACCAGCAATGTTGGTGAAAAAAGCCGTTTTCAACGGAATTAACGTTTCGAAAATCGTTTTCGAAAGTTTCCGAAGAAAGCTAGGGGACCTCAGAAATGATTACGCTTTCAAAGAATCTGCGCTTTTTTTCAAACTGACAATACAAATCTTAAGATCCAATCAGGGTTAAAAGAGACCGGGCAAGTTTGGGTATGTCTACTGTTATCTAAAGGACGCGGAAGGTAATTGTTTGCGTGTGAATGATTAACCTATACCGAATTAGTATGCAGGGACGCATTTTTACCTAGCTAGCTAGACAATGACTAGGCACCTAATCCATAGGCACCTAATCCACCTAATCCAAAACGGAGCTTAATTATTAACAAACCTAACTCTAGCCTAACAATTCAAATCTCTAAAGTCAAACGCAAACCCATTGCCATCTCCACAGCGTACAGCAAGGCAGAAAATGAAATCACAGCCCGGCTTCAATCAGAATGCAAGCGCAAAGCCCGGATGAGCTAAGCCAATGTTAATCCTAGCCTGAAAATTCAAATCTCTAAACATTACGTCCAACGCAAAACCACTACCATTCCCAAAGCTTACAGGACGCCTGAAAGGGTAATCAAAGACCAGCTTAAACCAAAATGAAATTACAAAACCAGGAGCCAACGTAACACTGCTTTAGCCAATGAAGATCAGAATAATCACTGCAGTTATTACCACTACTTAAGCAGTAGTGATTTTCACATAAAAAAAGTCTTAATTTTCATCCCAGGGTTATTGTCAGGGTTAAAGTTGTCAATATGTAAAAATCACTACTGCTTAAGTAGTGGTAATAACTGCGGTGATTATTCTGATCTTCATTGGCTAAGGTAGTGTTACGTTGGCTCCTGGTTTTGTAATTTCATTTTGGTTTTTATTTTGGCTGGTCTTTGAGAACCCTTTCGGCGTCCTGTAAGCTTTGGGAATGGTAGTCGTTTTGCGTTGGAGATTTGCGTTAGAGATTTGACTTTTTAGGTTACGTTATAGTTAGGGTTAAAGTTTCGTTAGCTCAGGTCTTAGCCGTTGCGTTTTCTTTGAAGATGGGCTCTGAGTTCACTTTCAGGATTGGTGTGAGCTTTAGAAGTGGCAATGGTTTTGCGTTAGACTTAAATTTTGATATTTAACTTTTTAGCCTTGGGATAGGGTTATTGTTAAAGTCTGGTTTGTCACTGCATTTTTGTTGACGCTGGGTTTTCATTTCACTTTCAGGCTTGCTGTGAGCTTTGGGAATGGCATTTTTTTTGCCTTGGACTTAAATTTTTCGGCTTGGGTTAGTATTAGGGTTAGGGTTAAGGTTGTGTTAGCTCCTATCTTTGTCGTTTTATGCTCGGGTTAGGGTTAGGGTTAAAATTGGGTTGGCTGCTAGCTTTGTGTTTGCATTCCGTTCGAAGCTGGGCTTGGATTACATCTGCTTCTTAGCTGTAGGTTTGAGAATGGCAGTGGTTTTCCGTTAGCCTTAATTTCTAGAGATTTGAATTTTTAGGCTATATTTAGGGGGTAGATAACTTTGTGTTAGTTTCTGACTTTGTCATTGCGTTTTGGGTGCAGTTTGTTTAGATTTCTCTTTTAAGCTTGCTGTAAGCTTCGGGAATGGCGGTGGTTTGCGATGGACTTAAATTTTTTTTTTTTTTTTAAGTTTTAGACTAGAGTTACGATTGGAGTTATTATTGATTAAGTGTTTGGTGTAGTGCATAGGCCTGCCCCGGTTGTGCTCTGAAACGTTTGAGCAACTTTTGGCGTTTGGAGCAACTTTGCGCGGCTCTAGCAATCACGAGCAAGTTTTACCTTTCTGAGCATCTTCTTAGCAAAATATAGATTTACAAGAAATATCAAGCACGAAAATGCAGGGCGGATCCAGGATTTTTTAATTGGGCGTAGTGGTGGGGAATTGGTGGGCTGATACTAATCGGTCACCAAACAATACTTTCCTAAAACATGGCTATTTAGGAAGGACAAATTGGAGACTGTAACACTGCAAACTCTTAAAACGCCACAAAATAGAAGAAATAAAAGCTAGCCGTCATTCATCTAGGGTGCAGCGCCACGGCAAATTTCTCTCAAACCACACTTCTATCGATGGTAGCTGCATTTGCATGCATGACGATTTGTTTTTTCACGTATTATATTTTTTCTTTTGGTGGGTTGTTCTAAAGGTGGGTGGCTACCTACCCAATCCACCCCCTATGAATCCGCGTCTGAAGTTTGAACAACTAGATAGAAAGCTCCACTTTATGCGTATTTATTGATCGTTTTGAACGAATAACTTGTCACTTGATAACGTTTCGCAAGCATATTGCGATCCTTATCTGATATTATAACCAACAAGACGCCTCTTCGCGTTTACGTGGTCTGCACTATTTGATGGAAAAGCGCTGTATTTGGGTGTTTGGTATCCCCCGGGAATACACAGTCGCGTCTTTGACCGGCTCGCGACATATTTGAATGCACTGTAAATTTCTCACAGGAACTAGATCCGCACAGTCATGACAAGGATATCCATGCCTTTCAAAGGGATAAAAAGAAAGATACACTTCATTGATTGTGATTGTGAAGCTGGAACGCACTCAAGCAAAATTTGATACGCACTCGTATGCACATTTGATCTGAATAGTTGATTCACTACAAACGAAAAGAAGGTTGAAATCCCATATTTTGCAATGAAACGGCATTCTCGTAAAATCTACGTACAAAGTGCACTTGTGGCAGCTACAGCCGAACCAAATCAAAATACGGTAGATTTTGTTTTTGTAAGCACACAGGAATGTTGCGGGGAAACCACAGGTTTCTGACATAATTTATTTGCTAAAGCCATGCTTTTGTGTATTCAAAATTAAAACTTACTAAAATAATGGCAAGAGTCAGAGCGGTGCGTTTAGTCTAAAACGAGGAATATTTCTCAATGCAAACTTGCGTTTACATTGTGAATAAACGCGATGGCGCCGCTCAAAAATATTTTTAGATTGCGTTATTTTCGTTATAAATAATTATTTCGAATACTGAAAGTCCTGAAAACGGCTTCCTCGAATGCAACTTTATTTGTGTCAAAGGTTTTCGTCGTCAATTCCCATACAAACATTTTGCTGGAGGATCTTTTGGTTTCGAACGGATTTGGCTGTGATTAGCAGCTAAGAACAATACAAAGCATTTCAAAAATTTTAAAAATTACCAAAATTAAAAAGACGTGTTGATTTGTCGAGAAAACGAGCCGAATTTATAACGTGTCTGCCACAGGCATACCACGTAATAATCAGCTACAACTTGTGTTGAACGGAAATGGGAAGCCGTCCTTACTGTTTATTTTGCTAATGGCGTCTGGTTTGTACAGTGTGTTACAACTAGATTCCGAACAATAGGAAGCGGACTTCGGCGCTTTTGAACAGGCAGTGTTTCAAGCGTTACCAAGAACAGAACGTGAGACATATGACCCTTACATTTTGCCTTAAATTCGCCCTTTGCAGCTTGTTAGTCGAGTAATACAAAGCGCCATGCTAGGACGCAAACGAGACACTGGGACAAGATAAACAGAGTTTACATCATGTGACATGATAATGTTCTTTCTTTGTCTTGTCCCAGTGAGTTGTTTGCGTCCCAGCATGGTTCTTTTGTACCACGTGATTGACCAGCTGCAAAGGGCCCATTTCACCCATATATGCATATTTTGCCAGCAACTCTTTGAAGGTACGTCTCAAGCTATTTTTACGTGACCGATAATAGCAATTATTGAGAAAGACGAAAAATGACGTTTGCGTGAAAAATATAATGTAATTTAGTTTAGCAACTTTTTAAATTTAGGTAGCAATGTTTTGGATATTTGGCAATTTTTTAGCAAAAATATTTGGCATTCCAATGAGCAACGTTTCAGCATTTTACGTTTACAGTCGGGACAGGCCTAGTTCCGCATGTACAGCTGTATCCTGGTGGAAGTTGTGCTTTCATTTCACTTTCAGGCTTTTTGTAAAATTTGGGAATGGCAGTGGTTTTTTTGGTGGCTAAGTTTTAAATATTATAATTTTCAGGCTAGGGTTAGGGTTAGGGTTAGAGTTAATAGCAGAGCTCCGGCGGCTCGAAGGGCCGCCAAGCGGAGCACCATGGTTAAGAAAATATGGTAACCCATCTATTCGAGAAAATTTGGTTTTGGTCACCGTACGTACGTCGTACGTACATACGCGCGTCCGTGCGTCCGTGCGTACGATCGTACGTCCGCCCTTCCACGTATGCGATGTGAAATGTCGGCCATACTCTAACTGACAGGCTGGTTTACAGCGCAGATCTTTGATATTGGATATCCATGTTATGGCCAATTGACACCTGTCAAAACAAGGTATGCGTTGACCAGTATTACGTGATCATATCGCGGGCTCAAGTTAAGACCTTATCGAGATCAGCCGTTTTTTTTACGTTGACCGCTGACCAGGTACTGGTTTTCGATTGTATCGCAGGCTCAAGCCAGGTGTGGGACACCCAAACCAAAACGAAGCTTAATTTTTCGCGCGCTTTCTGCGGCTCGAGATTTCACATTCAGTAGCATTCAGTTGATTTCTTCATTTTGCGCTAAACAACTTCATCTTCTTGGAAGTAACTTCGAAGTTCAGTTTCTGTCTTTTAATTCGCGTAAAAGGCACAAAAATCAAGAACTATTTAAAAGATACTCCGGAGCGTTATTTTTTTAACTGATAAAATGCAAGAGAAAATGGTTTTGGATCCACTTGTATGGCGCGCGGATTGTGTGGTTGAAAAACAAAATGATTTAACGCTTCAAGGGCTTGTTCACTTTACCGCGGCATCTTGCAGCTCACCAAGAAAGTTCACTTAACAACTCACCGGCATTAATGGGAGGA
This sequence comes from Pachyseris speciosa, assembly GCA_016490735.1. Taxonomy (NCBI): domain Eukaryota; kingdom Metazoa; phylum Cnidaria; class Anthozoa; order Scleractinia; family Pachyseridae; genus Pachyseris; species Pachyseris speciosa. The sequence continues at coordinate 24,002 of JAEMWC010002297.1, read as the reverse complement.
ACGAGTAGTTCAAACTTGGTGGAAGAAGTTCTTTCTTTGGACAAACCGTTTGCTATTTTTGTAGATGCGTGTTTTTACTATAGTGGATCGATGCCTTTTTTCAAGTGGTAGAAAGCTCGACAACACATCTAACTTAAATAAATTGAAGTTTAGCATTTCGTTAAATCGTTTTACTTTTGTCCAGGAATGAAACTTGTATTTTTCCCTTGTATTTTTCCCGACTGGATATAAATAACTATCTACTCGTTTTGGACACAAAGAAGTAGCTATTCGAATTGTTTGTTTGCTTTTTTTTTGCAAGCGAACGAGTGTTTTTCCTCCCCTTGGCTGACTGTACATGTTTTTCGACGTCTGTGTTTCTACAGTGTTAAGAAATAAAAGAAACGTTTGCTCTTTTGTTATTAACACGTAATCGCAAGGAGTCCTCTTAAAATTAAGGATTAGTATCACTTATGTTTTGCGCCACAACGGCAATTACAGCACTTTCTGAAAACTGGCACAACTGATATTAATCCTTAATTTTACTCGGCCCCGTGCAATTACCTATCAAAACTATCAGGATTGTTTTCCTTTTTCTCATAACTGAAATATTGGCGCAAGGAAAGCCATGCAGCGTTGCTCAATACCAGTAAAAAAATAATAATCGTGGAGCTCCACTTTTAGGCTTGGCTAAATCTATATATATTACTGATTAAGCGTTTGTGTTGTGCACGAATCCTGGTTGAAGCTGGGCTTTAATTCCACTTTGAGGTCCTCTCTAAGCTTTGAGAATGGAAGTTGGTTCTCGGTGGACGTAGGTTTTACGGATTTGAGTTATGTGGTAAGGTTGTACAATTTGGGAAATGCAGTGGATTTGCAGTTTACTTAATTTTAACAGATTTGAATTTTTAGGCTAGGGTTAGGGCTAGCTTCTGGTGCATGCATTCTGGTTGAAGCTGGGCTTTGATTTCACTTTTTTGCTTGTTGTAATAATTGGAAATGACAGTGCTATTGTTTTCTCCTTTTATAGCTCCTCACATATTTCTAAAAATTGTAACGCTAACAGTATAATAGGTGTAATAAAGATTACTGTTGTTGTTGTTGTTGTTGTTGTAGTCTCCCTGTAAGCTGTTAGAGAGTATTTAAATCTAGGGTTAGAGTTGGGGTTATGGATGGGCAAGGACCACTGAGCTCTTATTTATTGATCAGTTTAGAGTTTAGAGTCTCTAACAAGAACTGTTAATAATGTGAAAAACATGCTAGCTGTAAGGTCTTTCGAAATGACATCCAGAACTGCTAGTAACTCTTGAGCGGGAATTGGATATGAAATAACTGATATTACATGTTTAAACGTCACCTGTTATTATCAAGGTGGCTTTAATTGTTAGTAGGTATAGTGCTTGCTGTAAGCTTCTGGAATGGCGGTGGTTTTGCGGTGGACTTAATTTTATCCTTTTTTTATTTTTAGGCTAGGGTCACGATTGGGGTTATTATTGATTAATCTTCTGGTGTGGTGCATACACCCTATTCCAAAATGGCGGCCAATTTGTTATCCTTTTGTTTGGATGTTAATTAAACTTCTTTGCTCATTTTCACTTTAAAATTCTTTTGTATGTTATACATGTTGACGAGGCAAAGAGGGCTAATTAACTTGCAAACAAAAGAATAATTAATTGACCTCCATTTTGGATTAAAGTGTATAGGCCATTCCGGGTTGTGCTCGGAAACTATTGAGCAACTTTTGGCGTTTGGAGTCACTTTGTGTAGTTCTAGTTCTAGCAATAACGAGCAAGTTTTGCCTTTCTGAGAAGCTGTTTACCAAAATATGGATTTACAAGAAATATCAAGGGCGAAAATGCAGGGCGGATCCAGGATTTTTTGATTGGGCAGGGACAGTGGGGGGGGGGGGGGGGGTTGGTGGCTAAAACATGGCTATTTAGGAAGGACGAATTGGAGACTGTAACACTGCAAACCCTCGAAACGGTACAAAATAGAAGAAATAGAAGCTAGCCGTCATTCGTCTAGGGTGCAGCGCCACGGCAAATTTCTCACAAACCACACTTTTATTGATGGTAGCTGCATTTGCATGCATGGCGATTTGTTTTTCCACGTATTATTTTTTTTTTTCCTTTTGGTGGGCTGTTCTAAAGGTGGGTGGCTACTTACCCAATTCACCCCCTCCCCTCCCCATGAATCCGCCTCTGAAATGCGAACAATTTGATAGAAAACTTCACCTTATGCAAATTTAGTGATCGTTTTGAACAAACAACCTGTCACTTGATAACGTTTCGCAGGCCTGTTGCGATCGTAATCTGATATAATAATAATAATAATAATAATAATAATAATAATAATAATAACGATTTATTAGTAGTACTTCCACAAGGTGGCTCTTCGCCTACTAATTACAAATCTCAAATCAAATCAAATTAAATCAAATGTTGGTTTTGAGGAGAGGGGAAAACCGGAGTACCCGGAGAAAAACCTCTCGGAGCAGAGTAGAGAACCAACAAACTCAGCCCACATATGACACCGAGTCTGGGAATCGAACCCGGGACACATTGGTGGAAGGCGAGTGCTCTCACCACTGCGCCATCCCTGCTCCCCAAACGAACGAATAATCAGCTAGTGATTTGCCAAACCGAAGAAACCGTTTTTATTATTGTTTTGCTAATGGCGTCTTGTTTGTATAGTGTGTTACAACTAGATTCCTAACAATAGGAATCGGACTTCGGCGCTTTTGAACAGGCAGTGTTTCAAGCGTTACCAAGATTAGAACGTGAGACAAGTCACGTTTAAATTTGGCCTTAATTCGCCCTTTGCAGTTGGTTAATCACGTGATGTAAAAACGCCATGCTGGGAAGCAAGCGACACACTGGGACAAGATAAACAGAGTTTACATCATGTGAAGTGATAATATACTTTGTTTGTCTTGTACCAGTGAGTTGTTTGCGTCCCAGGATGTTTTTTTTTTTTGTACCACGTGACTGACCAACTGCAAAGGGCCCATTTCACCCACATTTTGCCAGCATCTCTTGGAAGCTAAGTTACAAGTTATTTTTTCGTGACCGATACTAGCAATTATTGAGAAAGACGAAAATAAAGTTTGCGTGAAAAATATCAAGTAATTTAGGTAGCAACTTTTTATATTGAGGTAGCAACGTTTTCGATTTTTGGCAAATTTTAAGCAAAAATATTTTGGCATTCCAGTGAGCAACGTTTCAGCATTTTACGAGCACAGTCGGGTCAGGCCTAGTTGTGCATGTATAGCTGTATCCTGGTGGAAGCTGTGCTTTCATTTCATTTTCAGGATTTTGTAAAATTTGGGAATGGCAGTGTTTTTTTCGGTGGCTAATTTATGGATATTTGAATTTTCAGTCTAGGGCTAGGGTTAAAGTTAAGGTAAAGGTTAAATTTGCTTTAGCTCGCGCCTTTGTGTTTGCAGTCTGGTTGAGGCTGGTCTTTGGTTTCATATTCAGGCTTGCTGTAAGCTTTGCGAAATGCTGTGGTTTTGATTTGAGCTTAATTTGTACAGACTTTAATTTCAAGGTTAGGGTTAGGGTTATTGTTAATCTTGAGTTTGCTCATGGCTTTGTGGTTGTTTTCCGCTTGAAGCTAGCCTTTCATTTCACTTTCAGAATTGCTTTACCCTTTGGAAATGGCAGTGAGTTTTGCGCTTTTACAGATTTTATTTTGTAGGCTAGGGTTAGCAGGCACCGCGCAGGGGGAGGGGCTGGGGGCTTTAGCCCTCCCCCCCACCCCACCCCACACCACCCCACTTTTCAACAGAACAATGTCTCGAGGGCAATCGTATGTTGAGTTGAGCTTTTTAAATACGTTACTAATTACCAGTTATGATTAGTTAAGGGAAAAGGTAATTACATTCTTGTTTTAAAACACCGCTTTTTGTTGCTGAAAGTATATAACTTACACCACACCATGTTAGTTTTAAATGTATTTCTAGCCATTTCAGAGGACTTTAATTTAAAAAATTTCCCGGGGGAACATACCAACGGACCCCCC
>JAEMWC010002297.1:12500-15000 GCA_016490735.1 Pachyseris speciosa | reverse complement strand
TAATAAATTTTTGTTAGTGCCCCCCCCCCCCCGGTTGACACCCCACATGGGCACTCAAGGTTGGTGGAGAACTGTTTTTGTGTCCATCTACTAATTTACAACCTCAAATTACAATTTTAAACCGTCATTAAATCTTCAACATTTCCTATTTCCCTAGATTTAACTAATCCTTTGAGGGAAAAATTTTTTCTTCCCAAATATACCCAAAAATCACCAAAAAATCACCAAATATCCCACGACATAGCTCCGTGAAATTACCATAGAGATTTGTATTGCTGGAAACGCGAACGAGTTATTAACGTTAAATCCATGTTAAGCGATACGGTGTTCAGGTGTACCCCCGTCTTAAAACGAACGATCACAGGAAATTCAAGATGCAACTACCATCAATAATAGTTTAGAACTTATACAGCGCATTTTCCATGTGTATATGATCAAATGCGCTTTACAAGTAGATGAAATTGGAATTTGGAAATGTTGGTTTTTGTGGAGAGGGGAAAACCGGAGAACCCGGAGAAAAACCTCTCGGAGTAGAGGAGAGAACCAACAACAAACTCAACCCACGTATGACGTCGAGTCCGAGAATCGAACCCGGGCCACATTAGTGGAAGGCGAATGCTCTCACCACTGCGCCATCCCTGCTCCGCCAATCAATTAAATAGTTGTCAAGAAAATCACGATATTAATACGTCTGTCGAAATTAGAACTGAAAACAGCAATTTCATGACTTTACAGGACTACGCCTCAACAAAGAGTGGCTTCAGCTTACCAGATCACATCAATTTGTGAGGTATCCTTGTCACTCCAGCCACATCCCACAAGCTTTACGTTTTCACTGCTTGTTTTATTCTGATGAGGTAGATTAAAGGGGTAATGCCCGCTACCATGTGGCCTTAATGCCCAAAGAGTGGCTTCAGCTCACCAGATCACAAAAAAATTGTGATGTATCCGAGTCTAAGAATTGCCTCCAACAAGGGAGGCAAAGAGCTTTTCAATTCCTACGTAAAGTTATTCGCATCAAACATGTGCCGGAGCTCCATTGTGCGGGTGGTGTTAAAGCAATCAAGTTGTTCAGTCCACAATAAGAACCCGACATTGTTAAACGGCTGTTAAACGGTGCAATAAACCCTTGGTAAGTGGTTAGTATCTAAAAGACAATGCAAATGGCAAAGCTCGAACTAATATGATTATTGCAAAAAGTTCCTGTATCAAAATTTTAAAATTGCATACAAGTATGCTGTTCGAAGGAATCCACAAACACAGTTTAAAGGATCACAAATGCAAAACAAAAAAACAAACAGCTGCTGCTTGTAGTCTGTTTACACTGCAAAACTTTATATTGGCCCCTTAACGCTAGCTACGCCTAGGTTAAACCTTGGGTTAAACCACTCCATTGCATTTGATTCCACTCACTCCCCCGGGGATTAGAATCGATCAAATATTATAATAAAAATCATATTCTCATAACAGTAGCGAACAGTAATGGTAACAAGTTAAAAAATACATTCTGTCCTAAAACATGGCAGCTTTACAGAGAAAGTAACTTGAAGAGCTGTATTTTGTGCAATATTATCATTGTCTTTGAAGAAACTTGCTCAGCCGGGTATAAGGTCATTCAGTACAAAATTTAGCAGTTTTCCACATTAAATTAAAATTGACAAGAGCTTATCGAAATTAAAGTCAGGTTGTTGTTGGGCAGGTAGCTTACCTTCTTTTGAGTGAAGACTTGGAAAAATAACCGGAATAAAATTCATGTTTTGATGTCGCGTGTTTGAAGGCACTGATTAGAAACAGTTGAAGCCTTCGACTTGTAAAGCAGGCATTCTGCACTCCTTGTTTATCTGTAAATAAATTTCGATTGAAAAAAAAAAAAAAAAGACGTCAACAGGATGCTCAAATCATTTGGGGCTTGATACTTGCTTTTTCGTTCTGCCTTTTTGAAGAATAAATTAATAAAGAAATCTGTTCACCAAATGTTGCCGCGTGTGACAAGTTGCAAAGTCAAGCAATAATTCTAACAATTTTACTTACCCAACGCAAGTGTTACTCCTTGAAAGCATTGTGAACACCTTCTAAAATAATTGTAGCTCTAGTTATCGTTTATGCATGCAGAATTGGTAGCAAATCTTTTCGTTTTTGAAGGATAAACAACTGCTATGTTTTTTCCTTATTTCTTTCACAGAGGAAAAATATTGAAATTTCCCGCCATTGTGCGCCGCCAGCCGTTTCGCTTGTCTCACGTGACTCTTTGCCCCACCTTGACTGGTTGATTACTACTCTCAGTCTCTCATCCTACGCTCAACAAAATTTTCCAGGTGTCAATGATTTGTTTTTCTTTCTAAGGCGTACGTTTGCATAAATTAAGTGCAATAGAAAATTTTGTCGACCAACCCTTAATACCGTAAAAGCTCTATTATGCCCCCCGTCTCTATTAACCCCCCTCTCTCTAAAAAAGCCCGCCATTGGAAGTCGATTTTTTTTAATAAGCCCCCCCCCCCCC
>JAEMWC010002297.1:0-5000 GCA_016490735.1 Pachyseris speciosa | reverse complement strand
TTACGTAATGACATGTCCTCTACAACGTTTTTGAAAAAACATAACAAAATGTTTTTATTTGGTCGTGAACATGGCTGATTAAGTGAAATAATTTTATTTTGGGCATATTTTCAAGTAACCAAACACCATCGACGGCCACAAATATAAACGTTTTGCATATAGAAGTGCTGCGACAATACTAAGATTTTCAGCTGCATGATACAATAATTATATATGCTACATGCAAAGACTACAAATTTAAGTGTAGTTTGGGCGAACGGTACTTCACCAAATAAATAGGAGCTTCAAAATCTCTTTAATTTTCTGAAATTAAGACAAAATGCTGAAGTGAAAATAGCCAAGCGCATGAATCATTCAACATGATGCGCTAAGGTATACGTAAACCCTCATAATTATCTTCGTATGGGGTTGTCCTATTCATGTGGACTCTCTTAAGATCTGTTAAAGTGTAAATCATACTTAGGAGAGGTATGTGTAAACAAAAGCACAATATTAAGATTCCTATCGTGTGTGCAATACAACATGGTTTACATGCTCGAGTTCACATGATGAAGGCTTTCCAGTTAAAAAAAATATTGTGGGATCATTGAAAGTGAACTTTCATAAGCTTTAAATTAAGCTTATATGGCGTAAAATCTCACATTACTTGGGTTTATCCTCCTGGTTTGTATAAACGATCTGAACAGCTTAAGACCTTTGAACTCAGGATATTGCAGTTGTTAATTTCCGCTTTAATTCCACTTGGTTGGAATTTTAGAACCCTTGTGAACTCATACTGGCTGGATTTCAGATTTTTTATGGGCTTTAATTTTCATTGACTTTATAGCTGGAGTGGACAATTAATAAATATGTATGTATGACAAGAAGACAATTATAGAAATTTTAAAACATAAAACATAGGCGTAATATTTACTCAATTCTGAAAGGAATGAAAGGGGGCTTATTTATAATAAATGCATTTGCATCTGTCATTCTGTGGCTTGGGTTCAAATTCAGTATTCAATATGATACACTCCAAGAAGCAAAAATTTTGCAATATTATTCTCTGATTGCAATCACAGAGAGAGTCCTTCTCCTTCGTTAACAATACTTTCCTTATCTGCTCTTTTTCGCTATCATCTCCTTATCCATCATCTCCAGTGATCAAAAAAAATGTAAGCAATAAAAATCTTATAGTCTAACCACCCCATATTAATCAAGTCCTTTTTTCTCCTTTAAATTTCGCAGGAAATTCATTGAGACAAAAGACTTCTGCTTCAGTATGTATTATTTAAATTCACCTTATTTTTGCCCATTGTCTTTTATTTATATTCTTAACATACTGGTAGTTTTGTGCTCATCATTTAGGTGTCTTACTTTCAGTTTGTAAATAAATTATCAAATGGAAGATAACAAATCCAGAGCACAGGGTTTCAAAAGTGTTATATAGTTGTTTGCTCTGGACAACACAAGAATGAGCTGCATGAAAGCAGAGATGGCTAGAGTAAATAAATTAGGGAAAACATGATTGACGGCTGTCATTAGCCTTTGGAGATGCCAGCTCCAAAAGGAAAGTACGACTGCCATGCCTATTTAATATTGTCTGTTAAAGACACTTTCAAACTGTCAGCAGCCGGGCATCTTCACTGCAGACTTGCGATAAATGCATCATTGAGGCCCTGCCAGGGTAAATTCCGACAAGCGACCTGGCCCAAAAAGTAGTGACAGCACAGAAAATGAAATCCCGACAGGTGACATCATTCCCGGCAAAATTCCTACAGTGGCATCAAGGCCGAGAATTAGTGATTTAAACACAGACATGGGATATTTTAAAATTCAGACAAGCGACATGGGACCGTCCCCTGGCAGGACCTCATTATTCTGCTTAGGTCATGGAAATGTGTATAGACAATGCCTAAATCACTCAATAATGTCCTTAACATCACACTACACACAAGCAAATTCAGCGTCAAAATGCATTTTGTAATCATTCAAACCAGTCGACCCTAAGTAAGAAAAAAAATAGTTTTACTTTGCCAAAGAAAATCATTAGTGCTGATCATCATAGTAAGACTATAATTCCTGTACATTTCGTTGCTGTAACGGCTGGCTAAAAGCAAAATATTCTGTCAAATTGTTTTGGACTTATTACCGTAATTTAAAGTTAATCAGCAGAAAAACAATGGATTAAAATTTGCTTATTCTCTTCATAATTAACATTCATGGGATATGGTTAAAGTGCCTTTTTACATGTATATTTGCATATCACCACCTCTCCAATGTTAATAAATTCACTTGCTTAGTATTTAAACATAGACTGATGATAGTATAGATTTTTCAGAAATACACTGTATAATATCCGTCTGTTTTTTTTACTGATTTGTATTTTCTCTACATTTTGCAGACAAGACAAACACTCAAATGAATATAACCTTCATCCTTTATTTTTCGTTGGACTGAAATCATATTATAATTATTTTTTGCATTACAATCATTTTCATCTTGTCATGAAAATTTTACCAGCCATTGGTGCACAAATTTAGGGACAAAGAAGCAAATAAGAAAGCATCAGAGAGATGGTAACAGATACTAGCCTCCTACGCAGACTTTCGTTTGGCTCGTCATGCAATCTTTCCTCCCCAACAACGTCTGCTGAAACGAGGGAGGGATTTTACGTAGACCGATCAGAGCGCACTTCCCAACAGGCCTGGAAGTGTACTTTGGACTTGGACATTTTCTCGCGCGAGAGATCTCAAAACAACACGGCGAATATCAATGGCGAGTTTCAACGAGTATGATTTCGATCAGAGAGAGGCTATGGTTTATTTTGTGGATAAAAAGATGGATGTCTTCATAAATTTACCGACTGGGTTCGAAAAATATCAGTCTTCGACATGACACTCAACATTTAATATGTTCCATATTTTACACCATGGTTTCATAGTCTGACAGCCAGCGTTTGTTGACAGTTTCATTGGGATAGTGAATAAATATTTTCACTTTACAACTTTCGTAGGGCTAATAATCTGTCCCCGATTTTCAGAGCAAGGCACTTTGAATCGGAGTAGATGTCAAATAGGCACCGAAATAGGTGAAGGTACGATAAACAAAAGGGCTTCGTTTGTTAGCAGCAGTGTTTGAGGACTGGATTTCCTGGGCATTGACAAAATGATTCCAGATTGCAACCTTCTGATAATGCATCTAACTTTCACCATTGCCTTCTTGCAATATATTGCAAAGAAAGGAAAGTGGTAGGGAAGGTGACAGATTTAGCAGGATTTAGTGATGTTGCTTAGGTACGTTTGTTGAAGGTGCGATCAGTGCAGTATAAACATCCACCTCCATTTTAGTTAAATCTCGCCGTAATCATGTCATTCTTATTACAGCTTTCTTAAATTCCTACCTAATCTCCTCTTGAACTGCTCGCAGATCTGCTTTAATTTTTTTAAAGTAAAGTAACTGCTTATAACATTGGGAACAGACGAAGGCGTCGCTCAAGATAAACACACTTTTAAAAATCAATTTCCAAGGCATTTCCAATCTGCCCAGTATGTTCACAGAACTCTTGCCGAACACTGGTATATATATGCTCGCAGTAGGGATTATAATGGAGCTACAGAGGAAAAATTATTTCCAATATATGTTTTTTGGGGTAGGTACATTTCACTGACCCCCAGTCCATGGACTACCATGATGGACTACTGAAATGGACTACCTAAATGGAGTTCTAAATGGACTACCAAAAATGGACTACCCTCAATTAAATACCTTGACAAAAATTACTAAAGCTATTGGTTGTTTTGACTCGATTGAGCACAATCTCTGCCATCTGTTTTTTATTATAAATGCTGCTGGTCAGCTGTTCTGCAGGCACATTCATTTGTTGCATGTGATGGCTGACACATAGGGTGGTGAGTAAAATTTTGAATTTATAATCACTTGTTATAAATAGGGTAGGGAAAATCGCAGATTTTAGTCTTAATTAATAAAGTGTCCCCAACACAGAAATATATATTTTTTGCTAAAATAAATTTTCTGTACCTATTTGAAATGCATTACACCTTATATTTTTTTGAGCAAATCTCAACTTTTTATAGGCTGTAAAAGTTGCCAAATCTAGCTGTCATCTAGCTGTCACACGATCAAGCTAGTAAGGAGCCTGGGTCTTTTCCCAGTTGATACCACAAACTGATTTTCATCGTGGTGCATCTTTGTAAACATGCATGCAAAACAGTTTGCAGACCCATGCCCCAGCTGACATGGTCATGTACCAAATGATGCATAGTTTATGGTAAGCCCCATAAAAAACTCCAAAGCTGGAAATAAACGCTTCATGTTTTTGGAATAGGTACAAAGTATTATATTAGCAAAAAAATAACTATTATTGGGGTTACCGTAAAAGCTCTATTAAGCCCCCGGGGGGCTTATTTAATTTCAGGCGTCATTAACGGGGGCTTATTAGAGAGCCGGGCTTAATAGTGAGGGGGGCTTATTTCAAATCTAAAACACGCCATTTTCGTTTAAAAACAGTTTTTGCACAAAACGCAAACAACTGCAGTGAAATTTTATTATTTAATAAAGAGCTGCAAATGCAAACAGCATTTATTTATATATTTGAGTGTATGTTTGATTAAAAAACAAGCCAATTGGGCCGCATGAAGTGGATTTTGTAAGAGGGAATAGGAGGGACTAATTACAAAATCTCATGTCCCAAAAGGGAGGGGGGCTTATTACAAAAACCAACTTCTAAACGGGGGGCTTATTAGAGAGGGTGGCTTAATAGAGACGGGGGCTTAATAGAGCTTTCACGGTAGGTGCACTTTAAATAAGGTAAGGGTTTTGGGAAGCGGGCTGCACACCCCCACCCAATTTTTCTGGGAGTACCCCCTGGGCCTGGTCATGTGATCTATTTTTGAGTTGTATCTTCTGCTGTCACTAATACCATCTTGAGTATCAAGACAGCCAGGTAAGGAATTGTCTAGAAGATTATAAATCAAATTTTTACTCACCATGGCCATCCA